>BMAO01011918.1:0-18929 GCA_019973975.1 Trichonephila clavata
CTTAATAAGATCAAGATTGGAATAATTTTAATGATCAAATGTTATTTCTAGTTGATTCTCAGAAAAATATGGGAATTTCGGACTATATGTCGAATGGCAACAGTATCAAAACTGTATTATTATGTGGTGACCGTCGTCCATGTGTATATGCCTAGACCTACCACCATAAACCATCATTACTCATTAAGTCAAGTGAGTGAGTAAATATTAACGTCGCACTGATTAGCAACACAAGGGCTTTTGGCGACGGTCCGCCTCATTAAGTCAAAGAGCGGCAGTTAGTTGAGCCAATTTGTACAATCGTAAGTCATGCACATTTTTTTGTTTAGGGTTACTATTTGAACGAGTGTTGGCGACGTATGCTATGTACAATCTACTTTAAAGGGTCATTGGTGGGGCCTACATTTGTCCGGGGTTTCAACAAGTCTTAAGACGTCCCTGTGTAAATCAATTAATGTTTTGAAAATTTTGAATGGATATATTGAAATTTAAAAAAAAAAACTACATGTTTCATTTAAAACATAAGTTCTCAACGTGGGCGATAACGCCCCCTTGTGGGCTTTTGAGGCTTTCAGGGGGCGTTGAGATGACCCGGAGGGGCTTGGGCAGATTAACCAAAAAAGACTAAAAAAACACGCTGATTATGTACAAACAAAAGTAAACTTTAAAACGGTTTACCTTATGTTGATTGTATGTATTTAAATCATTCCTATATCACATGTACAAAAATTCACATATTTCGGTAGTATGGAAAGTGGATAAAAAACTTAAAAGATTACATTACATCCAGACGTACATTAAATTGAATGATATAGTGCATTTTAATTTTTGTAGTGCACTTGTTGTCGTTGTCTGTGAGCAGTAGGAAAATTTTTTAGTCCACTGCATTTCATTACGAATATTATCCAAGAAACATAAATAAATATGTTGACCAGGAATTAACGTGATTCTTTAAAGGCTGAAACTGTCAATTTATATTTATTTTGAAAGCAATAGTTTATCATGAATTAATTCGTATCATCAGAAATCCTGCCTCTGTCTTTATAACAGGTAATCTAAAAATCTTTTATTCCACTCTTTTAAATGAAGAAGAAATTCAGTAGCATTTCAATTCCAACAATATCCTACCTATGACCAAAATATATAATATTACACATTTAAATATATTTGTGGCAATAGATATTTCAGATTCGCAAGTAAAAATACTGGGACTTAAGAAAAAAAATGAAATTAAAAAATATATATTCTTTTGGTAATAGGATATTTTTTAAAACTTAACTTTTGTTTCAACCATGTATTATGTACACTCTTATTTCTCTAGAGGGGAGGGGGTGGTACAGAAATATTCACTAGAAAAGGGGGCGGTGTCGAAATATTCACTTGAAAAGGGGGCGATATCGAAATATTTATTAGAAAAGGGGGCTCCAGTTCAAAAAAGGTTGGGAACCTATGATTTAAAACAATTATTTTTTTCATTTTTCTTAGTATCATTGAAAAGATTGTGTATTTGTGACAGTTCATTCAACAGAACTAATTGTTCAAGTCATATTAAAAATTAATTGAGCATAATTATTCTTCAGTATGATAAATCACTCACGTTATAAAATAAATATAATAGGGCTTGTTAATAGTGCTTAAATGACTTAATATGAATCTGTACGATTTTTCGAAATGCGAAATATGTAACTGTTCAGTAATTTCCTATAAAAATCAGTACAATTATTGTTGTAGCTCTCATTAAATTATTCTAAAAATCATTTATAAAAATACCATATAAAAATACAAGCTCTCATACGATGCTGTTAATCAATAGATTTTTATTAACTAAAAATTTAATGTGCTTCAAATTTTGAATTTTTTTTTATTTTACTTTCTAAAAAAAGAGGGTATTCATTTGCATTCGTGTATCTATTAATAATGAGAATTCGATTAATAGAATATCGGAATATTGTATTTTAAAGTTATAAGAAAATGTGTGATGTAACTATGATTCAGAAACATTCCTTCAAAATCTATTTTACATTAATATGTATATTAAAATACTAATTTTTTTACTATATAAGTTTTTCCAGCATTATTCTACAATTTTAGGGCCAAAATTTCAAAAAAATAAAGGAATAGATACAAAAATTTCAAAATAATTTTGTCTTAAATTTTAATTATGTTAGATTTATATTTATCAATACTCAGTGTAGTCTTAAATTATTAATCAAATTAATATAGTACAAAGTGTTTCTTGAGGATTATCCTACACTCATGTCCATAAATTAAGGATAATTCAGAATCACACAGAAATTGAACTCTAAAATAAAAATTTCACCTGTAGAATTATCACACACATCCTGAAGAAGAATATGCAAATTACAGAAACCACCAGATGGCGTGGATAGTACTTCACAATGACGAGAGTTAAGAGAGGGTATATAAGGAATGTGGCAAAGAAGTAAAATTGTTCACAACGCTTTAAAAGCCTTTCAGTGCAATAACCGCATAGTTATGGCACATAGGAAGCATTTGGATGATATTTTTACGTGGTAGAATTATCGGATGACTGGAATGTGGACGTACCCAGCTTGAAGTATCCAAGGAACTTGGAATCGACCAGAGTGTCATCTCCAGGCTTTGGCAACGATTCCAAGATGATGGTAATGTGAGTAGATGTTACAGCACAGGTTGCCTCTCGAGTTACAACGCCGAATGAGGACCGGTATTTGGCAGTTACTGCCAAAAGAAACAGACGGAGCACAGCACCAGACCTATCTCGTCAGCTCTCTTCAGCTACCGGTACGACAGTTTCAAGGCAGACCGTGTACAGACGCTTAGGGCACATTGGTCTATATGCTCGTAGGCCTGTCAGATGTGTTCCCCTTACCGCAACTCACTGTCACCTGCGATTAACCTGGAGTAGAGAGCATGCATTGTGAACACCGCAACAGTGGCCTTGTGTGATGTTTTCCGACGAGTCCAGGTTTAGTTTGCAGTCTGATTCTCGCCGGACTTTCATATGCAGAGCGCCAGGTACCCGTTACCACCAAGAGAACACCATTAAACGACACCATTACGGTGGTGCAGGATGGCTCGTTTGGGGAGGAATTATTCTTGGTTCCAGAACTGGCCTGCATGTTCAGAGTGTAACGATGACAGGCCTCATCTATCGGGATGTCATTCTGGAACAACATGTACGTTTGTTTCGGAGTGCCATGGGTGCTGAATTTCTGTTTATGGATGACAACGCCCGCCCTCACCGTGCAAACATTGTAGACGAATGCCTTCAGTCAGAGGATATCACCCGTATGGATTGGCCAGCATACTCACCGGACTTGAATACAATAGAGCATATGTGGGTTATGCTTGGCCGACGAATTGTAGCCCATCAACTCCCTCCCCCCCTGTCTACCGGAACTTCGGAGGGTATTGCTTGATGAGTGGTGTAATATTCCCCAAGATCAGATTGATAATTTGATACTCAGTATGCGTAGGCGTTATAAGGCCTGTATTGCATCGTCCAGGAGACATACTCTGTATTAACCATCATACTAACCATGCTATACTGTTTTTTGTAAATAGGTTCTTTTTTGAAATTGGCTCCAGGGAGTAAAAATCGCAATTTTTATTAATTATGTCAAACATATTGCATCTTTTTTGCTCTTTACCTTTTGTTTAATAAATAGACTTTACAAATAAGTCAAATTTGTTTTGCTTCTGTCTCTTTCTTTGCCTGAACTTCATTATCCTTAATTTATGGACATGAGTGTAAATTAACTACATAGCTTGTGGAATATAGACGTCTCATTATTCTTAACTGCTTATTGTTAAAATTTGAATACTCATGAATAATTCTTTATGTGTGTTTATAACTGTTCTTTTTACTTTAAAATAAATAAAATATTCAGATGTGTGTAAGAAATTCTGTAAGACCCTGTAATTAAGATGTTCGAAGGAAATTGAAAATTTTAAAAAATACAGACATAAAACTTAGGTATTTTAAATTTAAGATGTGAATAACACATGTTGACGAAGTAGGGAAAGAGTAATTAAAATGACTTCTAAATAATCTAGAACAGTGATTCCCAAAGTGGTGTATTTAGACCCCTAGGGGCGATCTCTAAGTGGTCCACGACAGTAAAATAATAATTTGGGGGTGAGGTGTAAATGGGGGTCTACGATTGTGGCTCTCATTAAACCAGATCGTGACTAATATTAAAATGAAGTTTAATCAAGTGGAAACTAGACTTGCCTATTTAACAGATTTATTTACATAATTTAATGAAGTTTATTTGAAGTTACAAGGCAATAGTATAATTGTGTTTTTAGGACCATATTTCACACAGCCTTTCTTGCCAGAATTAAGCTAAAGGAGCATAATTCTGGACATCACCAACATTTAAATGCCCTTTTTTAGATTTTGAAACTAGGTTTGAGAATGTTTTGACTATCGTAGTACCACAGAAGACAATAAATTCATATGGTCTCTTTGAAAAAAAAATCATATTATAAGAATTAAGCACTAGGAATATGCTCTTACGAAGATCTTAAAGTAAAGTTTAGAAACGATGCCAGCAATTTTAGCTTTAAGAAGATATACTTCTTATTCATTCCGTATTATAGAATATCTTGAGAAAGCTTTTAATTGTTTTTTCGATTGAGAAGGTGCCCTTGCCAATCTCCAAAGCAAAAAAGAAAGAAGAAAATACTGGACACCATTAACGGAGGATGTATTTAGGGATAAACCCTGATAAGATTGATGCCAAATGTTGAAGGTTTATTATTGAATCCCCAGATTCCTCCCTCCCTCAAAAAGCACTTGTTTGTTGCACAGTTACTTTATGTAACAGTTATTTTATGCATTAGTTAAATTTTAATTTAATTAACTAACTAATTAAATTAACTAACATGTGTGTTCTTAAATTTTAAATTCTTCTATACTTCACTACAGTTAAACATTTTAATCTTTTAAAATGAAAAGCTATATACCTGCTGTCAAAAACACATTTAAGTTGATAAATTTGCACAAATTTAATATTAGGAAAGTAGGGGTCTACCCCAAATTGAAAACTTGCCAAGGGGTGAGGCTAAAAAGTTTGGGAACCTATGATCTAGAATATAAAATGTACAAATTAAAAACTGAAAATGATGCAGAATAATGCAACTAATTATGGTATGGTTTTATATTGTATTAAAAATATTATTTTTTAAATCATAGGAGAAAATTATCTTTATTTGTAATTTTCTGGAAATGCATTTATTGGTGATTCCGGTACACTTTTCTCAACATTTTCTTTACCTCTAGTAGTGATATTTTGCATTTTTCGAGGTTCAAGAATTTTCTACATATTGAACGAATTTTTTTAAATGAACATTCACAAATTTTACATATAACACAGTTTCTGCAGAAAATTTATAAACAATTTGCATCGCATAGTTTAAAAATTTTTACAAACTTATTTTTTTTAAAAATTTAATTCCATTCATTATATTAAATGTTATGTTGACAAACACTCTGAAAAAATTTTAAACTATATATGCAATTGAATTTATGCAAACTGTACCTTTATGTGATTGATTATGAGTAATTAAAAATCAATAAAAAAACTCTTTTATTGATTATTAATTGTTTATACACAATATTTTATATTTTAAAACGGGATTTTTTTACATTAACAGGTACATAAATATATTCATTATGTACTGTAAAAATATTACTTCCATTGCTTTCAATTTATGTAAGTGAGATCCATTTAACTTTGGTGTAAAAAAAAGTTCATTTTTTCTTGTCAGCAGACGTCCCAGTTACCTTATTTTTTTACTGACTTTCAGTGTACACCTGATACATAAAAGTTTGAGAACAACGGGTTTGTTGAAATATTGATACACATGTATTTTACACTTTTTATATGTGTATACTTACCACATACGATATCCAATGCAGCGCATGTTAAAGGTTTTCGAATGTCACAAAATTCTTTTTCCGTTTCTTGTTTGAGAATTTTGACCAATGTTTGAGAATATGCATTAAATACTTCCAAGTATCTTTTTAACATGTCGTGATGAAAACAAGGATTTAAAGATTTACGTCTTGGTTTCCATTTTTCAAAAGGGCTGTAGAAAAAGGAATAATAAATATATTTTACAGTTTTTAAAAGCATAATGTAGAGGCAAAATTAAAATTAAACAATGGATTCAAAGTAAAAGAATATTTACTTAGTAATCAAACAATAGAAATGTATGAAGATTTTTAAAAATCGAAAATACTCTTTTGTAGATCGGTTGTAGCTCGCACAAAATAAATTAATGAATATTACGAAAGATTAGCTTAATCATCAAATATTTTGAAACATTTATTGTTGTTGTGTTTTTTGTTTACGGAAACATCTAGAAAATTTCGAATTATATTCAATGAGAGGCCAAATTATTATGACCAACACAACATCGGAACATCTTTGGAAATTAATACTGCATGAATTCTTCTTGACATAAGTTCTATAAGTTGTTGATAGGTGGTATGAGAAATTTTAGACCTCATTTCATGCATTGCACTTTCCAATATCTTCAGATTGGATAGTACTGGATCCATCTGTCCATTGCATCTCATCCCACAGTTTCTCAATTAGATTTTCTGATGATTGTGCAGGCCAAGTAAGCAAGGTAGGTTTCTGTCATGCTCTTTGAACCATCTGAGGACAATTCCAGCTGAATAACTGGGAGCATTATCCTGCAGAATGTATCCATCTCTGGCAGAACATTTTACTAATATATAAGGACCAGCCATTCTCCCCCCTCCGCTTCGCTGTGTATTTCATAATATTGTACGAATATATACTGTTTACCTCTTCGATAGCTTAAAAAATATTCTTATAACTCTCACTTCTTGATTTAAAAAGAAGAAATCTTGAATTTAAAATTAAAGTCGAATTCTTTTTTATGCTCCCGTAGCCAACTCCCTCAAAGTGGATTTCCACAAATCCCTTTTTAGTGCATCTCTCTACGCAATTATGTAAACTTACCTGCCAAATTTAAAGTCTAAATCTAATAGTTGAAAAACAAAAACTTTTTATCGATAAGCCCCGTAACCCCCCTTCGAGAGTCGATTTCCCTAAGACCCGTTCTTAATGGATTTCAATTAAAAAACATGCATAATTAAATTTATAACTGTAGATCTAGTAGCTGGAAAACGGCAAATTTTTTTCAACTATACGCCTTGTAATTCCTCGTTCCCAATATAGAAGTCGATTTCCCTAAAATCAGTTTTTAACGAATCTGAAAATTCACCAAAAAAAACATGATTACAAAGTATGTAAATCTAACAGTTAAAAAAAACCAGAATTTTTTTAAAAATCTGTAATGCTTCTCGTGAAACCTTCGCAATTCCACTTGAGGGTCAATTTTTGCAAAAAAGTCATTCTTAAAGGAACTCTACTCTGTGAAAGGAACATGCTTATTAAATTTCAAGTCTGTTGGTTTAATAGTTTAAAAATGGGGATATTTACCTATAACGCCTCTTAAGCTCTGCCAATACCCCTTGGAAAGGGATTTTCGCAAAACATATTTTGAGACTGAACTCTACTCCATGAAAGTAAAGAGCCTATCGAATTTCATGTTTGCAGGTCCAATAGTTCTAAAACGAGAATATTTATCTATAACACCCCTTAAATACCCGCAACCTTGTAAAACCTGTAATGTACCGGATCTCTAATCCTGGAAAGGAACGTATGAGTCAAATTTCAAGTTCATAGGTCTAATAGTTTAGAAAAGGGGTATTGTTTTTATAACTCTCCTTGGAGGTTGATTTTTAGAAAAGCTCTTTATTGACTGATCTCTATTTGTTGAAAGGAACGTGATAACTAAATTTCAAATATATAGGTCTAATAGCTCAAGAACGGGAATAGTTATCTATATAACCCCTTAAGCCCTCGCAACGCCTATTGAATGTCGATTTTCTCAAAAAAGATCTATACTCCATGAGGAATGTGCCTTCCAAATTTTAAATCCTTAGATCTAACAGTTCCGGATCGATTAACTGAACAAGCTCTTTATTGACTGATCTCTATTTCTCTTGAAAGGAACGTGATAACTAAATTTCAAATATGTAGGTCTAATAGCTCAAGAACGGGAATAGTTATCTATATAACCCCTTAAGCCTTCGCAATGCCTCTTGAGGGTCGATTTTCTCAAAAAAGATCTCTACTCCATGAGGAATATGCCTACCAAATTTTAAATCCTTAGATCTAACAGTTCCAGAGATATCGTGATAGGTGAGTGAGTTGTTTTTCTTCTTTATATATCTATATCTACGTATATAATTCAAATATATGCACAAAATAGTTATAAACCTTAGATAACTATAGTCATGATAGTATAAAGTCTTAGCCACAGTAGTGCTAACGCAAACTCCTGGCCTTAGGAACCAGGATTGTAGGTTTAAACCAAGTTTTGCGGCCAGCCAACTTTCACCTGAATTTGCCAATACTCTGGGCCATTGGGAAAGTGAGAAATGTCCAAAGAAATTTAACTATTATTACAAATAAAACCATAACCTTTTTATTTTAAACGATAATATTATAGCCTATAATAATTACTAGAAAATGTTAAAATCAAAGCTAAAACAATTAAATAAAAAGACTTGTTGCGTGATTACAGCAGTAACCCTTTTTCCCAGGGCGATAGAAAGATGAGAATATCAGTAACGCATAAAATTAGTAAGTTATGATAAATAACATTAAGTCTATATATATACATTTAAAAACTCTAAATTTTGTTTTAAAATTTATAGAAAATAAAAGTACAACCCAGACATATACAATTAATTTTAAATAAAATATATTATTATTAATTTACTTAGCATGAGGCACCATCTATCGATTAACTGAACAAGTAATTAAAAATTCTATTTTTATTACATATTTCTTTCACTAAACTGATAGGAATATAACAGTTTATAAAATTAGCAGGGTATCCATGTTCATACAATAATTAAAAAAGTTATCAAAATTTAAATAAAAATTAAATTTATCACTAACTAATACGTTATTACGATAAATATAATTGGAAATAATATTTCTGTATAGAGGTATAGATAAATTCGAATTCCAGTATGGCACTTTAAGAATGTTAAAATTGAATCATCTCTTTTTTATCATAAATATTGGTATGTAATTTATAGTCCTTAATATACAATGATACATCCAAGTAATTAGTTTTAACTGGATTACTATTAATTTTAATTAGTTTTAAATAATTGGGATAAAAAGTAATATTGGGGTTAACATTATTATTTTTACCGAAAATAATTAGATCATATATGTATCTAAAAATTTAATAATCATTATTAATAATATATTTATATTCATAAAAGTGTAAATATAAATTTGCGAAACTATTGCTAGCAGGGTCACCTTGAGTCAGACCTTTAGATTGCTTATACAAAGAACCATTAAAATTAATGAAGCTTCCTTTTAAGACTAAATCTATGAGAGTTTTAAGTTTTTGTAAATTAATATTAAGGTTTTAATACTATGATTTTCGAAAATTACCTTAATAATATCATTGATATCAGGGAATTGAAAATATCTTCAAAATAACAGCTATGAATTGGAATTTTTTTTTTATTTTTAAAAAAATGTATAATATCTTTACTATTTTTAATTATAGCTTTATTACATTGCTTATTGATGAAGCTTATTGGTGAAATATTGACGAAGTACACACACACACACGCGCGCGCGCATATATATATACATATATATATATAAATGAATGTTTGTATGTATGGCCTCACTTCACTCTAACACTGTTCAACCAATAACTGTGAAAATTGGCATGTATTTGTTCGTTTTTTTTATGGGGAGAATATTTTTGTGCTGTCCTCTTTGTTGCAGCTCCTCACCAAGTGGTACTACAGCATATCAACTTCTGCACCGTTCATTCAATCACCTTGAAAATCGGAGTGTTTATGTATTTTTTCATGGAGAGTTCGTTTTTGTTATTCACTTTTTGCAGTTCCTTACCAAAAGGTGCTGCATCATACCAACTTCTATATTAGTTAACTGATCCCTATGGAAATTGATATCCTGCTATATTTGAACACGAGGAATGTATCCATAGTTGTAAAGTCAAGTTATTTTTCAATTTTGTCTGTTATTCCAAGATCAAAACCAGCATACGAGCTGAACTCGTGCCTAAAGTATTCATTCCTTTGTAGGTACGTGAAAAAAATTACATTGTCGACTAACATGCGAGTGCATGTGCTTACAGATGATTCTGCACAAATATTTTCAAAGGAGCTCTTAGAAATGGGCGACGGGAAACTTCCAATTGATTCTTCAACACAGGAAATATCATTTCCACTCTGGACTTCTGTCAACTTCAATGATCAATAGAAGATATTGAAAATATGGTTTTTCCGAACATAACTAAAATAACTTCAAAAATTCTGACTGGCGCCATCTTAACTCCAAGGAACGCAGACGTTAATCGAATCAATGATGGGATTCAATTGAAAATTCCTGGTGCAATTACGGCATACAAATCTATAGAAGAGAATGATGCTATTAATTATCCACACAGTCGAATTTCTAAATTCATTGGAGCCATCGGGAATACCACTGTGTTAAAAACTGGATCCCGAATACTACTTCTTCGTTATCTGAACATACCAAAGTTATGTAATGGAACCAGACTCTCCACTAAGAAAATGACGCTGTGAATGTGATTGAAACAACAATATTTAACGGTAAATGTAAAGGAGAAGTGCTGATTCCATGCATTCCAATGGTCCCTACTGATTTGGACTTTCAATTCAAGGGTTACAGTTTTCTGTGCATCTTGTTTTAGAGATGACAATCAACAGAGCTCAAGAACAGTCACTGCGAGGTGCCGGATTAAATTTAGCTAATCCGTGTTTTTTGCATGGTCAACTTTATGTCCCTTGATTCAGACTAGAAACTCCAGAAACTTTGTACATCAATACACAAAATCATAAAACCAAAAATGATATTCATCCTCTTGCGTTACACTAGATGTGTTATTTTGGGTTACATAATATAAAAATACAAATAATTATTGAAAATACAACTCAAAATTTATTCATTTACAAGTCGTTATAATACAGACTGACAGCACAACGTCCAACAGGTTTAGCTAGTATAGATGTATTTGCTCTGTGATAACACTTAAATACCCTTGGGCACTGAGACGTTCATCCACATCTCAACACTTAAGTGGTGAGATGTGGATGGACATCTGTTCCGTGAAATGTGGTTTTCTGTTCTTGTTCAACGTCAACAATAGAGGTTTTTGAACAGGTCGCTGACTCCCTTAGCCTATATTCTGTAATGTGCGACTAATAGTTCATTCGGACACATTCGCATTTGCTTTTTGATTAAGATTTCCCTCAATTTAAACTACAGTTGATTTTCTGTTGGTTTGGATAACTTTTCCATTTCTACATTCCGAGTGAACTTTCAGTAGACAGTGATGACCACAAGCCTGAAATTGTAACCAGGTTTTCTACTTGTAGATTCACTCTTTTAAAACATAAATAACTGCTGATCTCGAATATTTCACAAGTATAGCCGTTTTACTAATGCTTGTTCCAATGCTTCAAGAACCTACAACAATCTACCATTTTTTTTCACAAGGAACAGACTGCAACTGATGCTTCACTATACCGGCATTACATATTAATAGCTATTTTCCCTTCCAGTTGCAATTACGGGAAGCTATAATTGATCTTAGTACAAGTGTCAAGTGTAATAATAATTTTGCCCCTCAGTGTATATATAAAGCAAATGTTTCAAAGTGATAGTATGCACCTTTAAAAAGGTTCAAAAAAGGGGAAAAATATCGTAGACATATTTTGTCTGATGAAATATTTCAATCTCATAATATATCATTAGAATGGTACATGAAAATATTTTTTAATTACACTGGTGTTCAAAATTAAGAAAATCTGCGTATGTTGCCGAATTTCATGTAAAAATTTGAACGAAAAGTAAAAATATTGCTTCGAAACAAGAATGCAAATCGTGTGCATCGAAGCGTATACGTGTGTGTGGACAGGCAGTCAAGGTCATGGATGTTGTCAAGTAACTATAGTCGAGGAGCAGCATTTAAAAGGCAAAATCCGTATTTTGTTTGCCAGCACACTTTGCTGAATTTCTTGCTGAATTTTTGCAGCAATTAATTCAATTAGAATTAAAACAGTGAAAATAAGTAACCACCCATGTGTAGATGACGTAATGAAGCAGGTCAGTCAAAAATTCAGATTTGTAGAAAATTCAATTAAATGCCCAGCGTCATGTTCAAATTATTTTCAGGATACCGGCCCCGTCAAGAGAGTTCTTGGGCAAAGTCATCCAAGAGACACGATGACCAGAGAAGATCGCCATTTACCATTACATTGAGACATAACAGGGATGCTACAGCTTCTCAGGTCTCTCGTGAGTTATATGCTGCCATAAGAGCCCAAGTATCAAGGGTGACTGTTTCCACAAAACTTCATGAGAGAGGGCTATTTGAAATACCTGTGTTTCCTTCCCTCTCAGTTCTGAAAAAAAGATAACTCGTTTAAAATGGTACAGAGATAATAGAGATTTGAGCAGGGATCAATTGGCGACAGTTTTCTTCACTGATGAGTCCCAGTTAAACCTAACTAGTGATTTACGTCGTACTTTCATATGTAGAGAACCAGGGACCCGCTACCTGCCCTCCAGTGTCCGAGAAATCGACCATTACCTCAGAGGAAGCTTAATGGTCTGAGCAGGTATAATGTTGGATGGTCACAGACATCCACTACACGTCTTTAACCAACCGCTAGGCGCGCTTCAAGGAGTTCTATCCATAGGCGCGAGGTATTTCTCATCTCGCTTTCTCTGATGCATCACCTTATATTTACGTTTGAAAATGATTTAAGCATTTTATTGGCGAGATTTGACATTAAAGCGTAATGTTACATTTAAAATATTAACATAAGGTACAGTGTTTGCTTCGGAACCTTAATTTTTGTATTATCTATAGATACCCTTGACACCTGATACCTTCCTAACAAAATAAGGGTTTGTTTCAGAAGTAATAGATAGAAGTATCTATATCTACATGTAGCATCCAAACATTCAATAGATGTTAGAGATTAAATGATACATAGCTAAGGGGCTATTGTGTGTTAAAAGGAAAGGTGGAAAAAACAGGAATATGGTGTAAAAGTTATTAATTCGTATATTAAAAATTTAAAAAACATAGGAAAATTGAAACCTTCTTTGGTAATTAGCTAAATGAAAAAAAGTAACGTTTATAAGAAAAAACTAAAAATATTTTTAATGCTGAAGCCTTTTTTTAATAAATTGTTTTGGCATAGACTCCTTTATGTGTATACCTATGTTACACACGCCGTAATATAATATTTAAAATATAATCATAAATTTCAGTTTAAGCAAAACACATCACAAAGGTAGTGATTCGTTATCCTTGTCACCACTACCTATTGAAGTCTTGAGATCCTTTGAAATCCTTCACAAATCATCTTACAATGTTCAAGACACATGAATTTTTCCTATTTTAATCAACCAAATTTTTATAGTCTTCATTCGTTGATCTCCAAACAAGGAAAACAATACTTCCTCTTTAAAGTTCGTGGGGGCGGGGATTCTTTCTCTCTTAATTCTCCGTCTTGACAGATCAGATATTTCTTCAACTCCTGAGTCTTAATGAACGAGGCATATGAATGTTACTCATGTATCTTCACACGACAACCCTCAGAAGCATCTCAATTCCGTGCAGGGAAACAAAATCTTGAAGAAATTTCATATTACTTGCTCCGAGTTATTTTCGTATAAAACTAAAACCTACACTCTGTGTTACAAAAAAAAAACATTTAAACTAACCATAAATTTAAAAAGACAGAAATTTCGTAGTTTAGCACACTGCATCTATCAGATTCAAGGTCGCCTACCACCTGAAATGTGAAGCCGTCGACCACATTCTTAGAACTGAGCTCTAGTGCGAGTGATTAAAAGACAGATAGAAGAAGGTGGGACGCGTTCCGTGAGGACATGGTACCAGAATTATTTACGTAATACATCTCAGAGATCCGCGTGCCCAACGGAGGGTTAAAAGAGGCAATGTGAGTTATAGGAATGTGGTCTTGGACCCTTATTTTCACCTTTTCATGTGTCCAGTTGGTCTTGATTTTATTTTAATGGATAATAACGCGAAGCCACATAGAGCTTATCTGCTCATAAAATTCCTGTAAAATGAGGAAATTCAGTGAATAGATTGGCCAAATAGATTTCCAGAACTAATCCTTAGAGAAAACGGCTGGGACGCTTTCGAGAGGGCAATTGTAACTCTCTGCCTCTCTCCAAAAATTATCCAAGACCTGAAAATCGACTTGCTGAGTGAAGGGAATTAACCGCCACATGAACTCATAAACTCCCTTATTTCCAATATAGAATGACGAAACGAGGACTGAATTTCTCTAAAGGAAACCATACTTCCTCTATCCATTTTTTTCTTTTACTCTATTCGACAATTACTGTTTTATCCGGCTTTAATGAGTTTTTCCTACGATCATGTGTTTGTATCATAACTGTTGAAAGGTTATTATTTTATGTTTATTTATTTGCATTGTATCATCATGCTAAATTTTACTAAAATCTTTCCAGTGGTATTGGAGATGATCGACTAAATCTAAAAATTCTCTTAATTTTGAACACCAGTGTATTTTATACATTGGAGTCTAACTCTAAATATAATATGTAAATTATGAAGTTAATCTAAAGCCGGGGTGGGCATTACGTCGATCGCGATCGACCGGTGGACTGCCAAGACATTTTGGGGTGGCCGCCTAAAAATTTTATCAGTTAGTAATTATATACTGAAAATTAAAGATTGGCTGACAGTACGCAGACTAAGCCTTCTACTGACTATAACGACAAAAACTAACTGCAGATAAAAATTCTTTATTTTTTTTAATGCATTTTAAATTGTTTCATAATAAATGGATCATTTGAATAATTATAATTGGGGCTATTATTATTAAGTTCGTATCTTGAATTTTACTTTAAACGCTGTTTTAAAAGTGTTTTTTTTATTTTAGTTCTGTAGGTATAAAAGTACATATTCGTACCTATTATTAAGTTATAATAATAACCATTTCCTCACTTCACGACACCTACGACATTGGGCAGTAGCTTATACAAGAATTTTTAAAGGGAAGGGGGTCGAGGGTTGAAGGTCTACCATACACGTATCATACCCAAATACGCAACAAAACATAATTTTTTGATTTGGTCGATTGTCGGGAACAAAAAATTGCAAAAAAAAAAAAATTACGGAATAAATAATTAGCATTAATAAATAAAAAAAATTACTAATATCAAATACTTAAATACATTTTGCGTACTATATACATGGGACTATAACGAATCGGAAAAAAATGTAGGGTTATGAAGGAGGGTCCGGACCCGTGAACCCCTCCCCTCCCCTTGTGTGTGTCACTAATACTGGGTGAACCGCAACTCCTTGAAAAAATTTAAAGTCTGTCCACCCCTGATCTAAAGTATATATTTATTTCTGTCTTCGTAATATTCAATTTTGAAATTAATAAAGAAATTTGTTATAAATCAATCTTATTTAAAGGAATTAAGAATAATTTTTGAAAAATTCATTTGAATGATTCTTCATTGTTGAAAAAAGTAGATGTGAAAAATAAGTAAATGATTAAATGTCAACGCAAAAAATTTGTACATATTCATGATATAACTACTGTATTAAAATATTATATGCTTAATGCAAAATTACTTAAATCAAAATTGAAACACATCTTATGTTTCAAATCTTGAACTACACTGGTGTCCAAAAGTTAAGCACAATTGATAATTATGTGAATAAAGAAGGAACTGTAAATCAGAATGGCGGGAAGCGTGATATGCGAGTGTAAAATGGTTATAAAATAAGGAAGTAAATCAAAAGAATGATAGTAATTAATTTTATTATTCAAAGTAGCAGTTTGAAAGAAAACTGAGCATAGCAAATATTCATACTTTAAAGAAAAAATGAAAGAAAACATTAAATAAAATACTGATGCTGCAGTTTAATAAGGTGTGTGGTCACCTCTGACAGCCAGGCACGCTGCACAGCGATTTACCATACTTGCTACGAGATGATGAATGAGTTGTGGGCTCAAACAGTTCCAAGCTTCTTGGAGAGCACTCTTCAGTTCTGTAAAGGGGCTTGGTGGGTGCGAAAGGGCTGCAATCTGACTCCCGAGCATATTCCATACATGCTCGATAGGATTTAATCCGGGGAGTTCGCTGGCCACGACATGCGCTGGATGTTTTCCGTTTCAAGGAAGTCATCAATCAGCACCGCTCGGTGACATGGCGCATTATCATCCATGAATATGAAATCAAGACCGACAGCACCTCGAAGCAAGCGAACATAAGGCTCAAGAACTTCGTCTCTGTATCTTTGAGCAATCACAGACCCCGTGTCAAAGAAATGGACCGTCCGTCCATCATGATGCCTGCCCATACTATTTCTCCCCTTGATGGAAAATGATGTCTTTCCGTTATGTTTCTTGGTTCCAAACGTGTTCTACGTTCTCTCCATATCGCTACCCGCCGCGAATCACTACTCAGACTAAACCGTTACTCGTCACTGAACATCCCATTGGCCCACTCTCCCACACTCCAATGTTGATGTTTTAAACTCCAGTTCAAACGAGCGCGTTTATGCACAGACGTGAGGGGAATGCAAACTTCTGGTCTTCTGGCATACAGGCTAGCATGATTCAGTCTCCTGTAAACAGTTTGTCTCGAAATTCGTATTCCTGTGGTGACTGTGAGCGCCGAACCCAGTGCTTTGGCAGTACTGCCCCTCTGACGTAGCGCACTTATTACCAGATATCGGTCTTGGCGAGGGGTTGTGACTCTTGGTCGACCTGATACTGGTTGTAGGGTAATGTCTCCCGTTCTTTGAAATCTCTGTCACAGTCTTGAGATCACAGACTGGTCCACATTCAGAATTCGAGACACTTTGGTTAGTGATCGTGAGGATTCCAGCATTCCAGCGATTCTTCCTTTCGTAAACATGTCCAATTGGTGTATTTGTGCCATCATTCACCTTGTTTGATGTTTAACAACCTTCCTTCGCACAGCAGTTGCACGAAACTTGTCTGAACTATCTATGCTGCGTGAATCGGTTTCTCCGCGTTCCGACATGCGCCGGTGTTTCGCGCAGGACGAAGTCGACTAAAAAGTTTTGCATAAACCCAATGTTTCTTCTTCACCCAATTAATATCCGCAAGAAATTCGAAATAATTTTACGAATATTTACTCCATGTTTTTCGCATTTTACTATGTATGCTTAACTTTTGGACACCAGTGTACATTGGTCTAAAAAATATTTCTCTTATTTTATTTATCTAAATTTTTCCCATATTTCTCATTAATGATTTAACAATCAGCGGTCTTATAAATTAAAACACTTAAAGTATTCGTTTGTGCTTCATAGTTTTGATATTTTTGATATGTTACAAAATTAAGTGGAAACGTTGTTTTTGTTTCTTCAATAAAATAAATAGATTTAGCTAAAAAAAATCTTATAATGTTTTAACTAATGTAACATTTCTAATAAAAATAAAAATCGATAATGCATTTAAAATAAATTATGAAAACATATTTCATTGAATATGAAGGAAAAAATATTACAAATGAAAGAGATTAAACAAAAATCCAAACATACCTAGTCACTATACCTCTTCCGAACAAGAATTCCAATGTGTCATAAAAGGAACTCTTTTCGTACATTTTTGGATGTTTCAGCAATTCCTAAGGAACAAATTATAAAGGTTTTGCCTTCATAGTAAAATCTTTTTTTTTCAGCTCTAAATACAAATGCCTGATAATTTTAATTCAAATTACAAAAAAAAAAAAAAAAAAAAATTCAAAAGCAAAAAAAATTTTTTTTAATTTTCTGAAATTTTATTTTAAAATTATTATTTTTCAGCAAAAGTACATTTTAAATAAATTTATAAACTTGTAGTTGCACTTTTTTATACAGAAATAACTACAAAATTTTTAAAATACAAATATATGAAAAAGCATATATATATATAGTTTTCAATCTTCATATTTTAATCTATGTTAAATATGAGAAAATCCATTTATATTTAGAAAATTCTATTTAATACTTCATGAGATATTTTACGTCAATGTATAATTAAGGATTTTTTTTAATGTTTTAAAACTTTCAATACTGGAGTGAGTTATATTGTTGGAATTATTTTCCTTGCGATCCTTTTCATGAATAATTCATAGTTTTCGTTCCTGTGGCATAGAATAACTCTCTACAAGTGAAATAAGCTAAGAAATAACGGATTTTAGTATTGAGAAATAGAGGAGTTTTGTTAATTTCCTTTTCATTCGTGTAAAAAATAGCCTTTGTACAACGTTTATAAGCAATCAAACTCTTTCAGTAGAATTTCTTGAACTCTGCAGTATAATTCAAAATTTACGTATAGACATGCGATACCATGATACAGGGTGAACCAAATATCTTGCATTGATTATAAAAATTCATTACAAAATAAATGCTTGATGTAATATTTTAATTTTTGTTTGATTGGATACGTCAGTTTTTATAGATTTTTTTCAATTCCTACTACTGTCTCTCTCTCTATATATATTTATTTATATATATAGATATATTTATCTTGTTCAAATTTTCAATTGTTAATAAAATATTTTCTATTCATCCAATCAAGTTCAAACTGGAATATCTCTTTGATATTTTCCAAGGGAAATTGACTGAGGTCAATGGACTCATAAAACTTCATAATGGCAAGGTAGGCTTAAGGCAGAATTCCTATTGCTTTCCTATTTATACTCAACACAATACAAATTGACTGTACTGCTTGATTCTCGCACTAAGTA
>BMAO01011919.1:0-19956 GCA_019973975.1 Trichonephila clavata
TTTACCTCGAGAAAGTCGATCTAATATGGATGTGTGACCACTGTGAACTGCTATGCAAGCCACACAACGAGCTGCCATGCTGTTCATGGAAGTGTCAATAAATACTTGAGGCAGCATAGCCCCTTTTTTCAAAAGCGGGACTTTTAATTCCTGCGGAGTTCTAGGACGAGAGTTACGCTGAGAAATGTATTTTCTAAGACTATCCCAAACATATTCAATAGCATAGTGATCCGTAGACCAAGAGGGTCAATCCATACGGCAAATATTCTTTCCTTCATGAAATTCGTCAACAATGTGAGTTCTGTGTGACTGCATTATCATTCATAAAAATGTAGTCCGGGCCCAAAGAACCCAGAAAAACCTCACACAGGATTCTAGGATCTCATCCCTATAGCGCTGTGAGTTGACAATAACAGCATCGAAAACGTACAGTGATGTACAACTGCCCAACATTATGCCACCAACACAAGGATTCCTTTGCCACCAAATCTGTCAACTTTTGTTATGTATTAGGGACGAAGTGACCTCCATTTTCTCTACAAATTGAAGACTCGACGAGAATCACTTCTCTGGCCCATTTCGCCTCATCACTGAAAAAAACACTTCCCCATTCTTGGGTGTCCATGACTGATGTTTTCAGCTCCACAATATCTGGTCTTTCTTGCTGATTGCTGTCAAAACGGACGCACCAGACTGACGCCTGCCGTAAAGGTCAAAAAGGCCTGGCGTTTCTCTGTAAGACGGCTATAGACTGTTTGCCTGAAATTTTCTTCAAGCACAGCAGCAAGGTCACGACAAGCTGAGGAGCCGTTGTCAGCCCTAAGTCATCGTGCACTTAAAGCCAAGTAACGACCCTGCGCAGATGCCGATGGCTTTGTGGCGACCTTGGCCGACCTTCCTGGTGACAGTACCCTTGTTCGGAATTGATTCCATAACCAATATTTTTTCGGCCACTTGTAACCCTCGAGTCACCTCGCTTGAGACTGGCCAGCTTCAAGTCAGTCGACGGCTTTCCATTTCAAGAAATCATCTAAATGATTATGAGAAGTCATTTTTCATTGCAAACATATAACTTGTTTGTTTTTAATGCTATATTCACAAAACTGGAGGCAAAATTCCCATATGCTTGGACGTCCCAATCCAGTAGTTCTACAAAAACTAACGCTAAACAACAACTAAGCTAAAGGTTGATATTGTACTACACGTTATTCAAAAACATATAAAATACGAATTACATCAATTTTACCGGGGTCATTTTAAAATTAGCATGAAAAATACGTTTTAAACTTTAATTTTGGACGTGAGTATATTTAAGATATTTGAAAGAGAAATGCATTTTTTTCTAAGCTTTAAGGGCTTTCATGGTAAAAAAGTAGTTAAATACATTTTTCACCCATACTAGAAAATACCCCAAACTTTGTACTGCAAATGCAATTTAAAGCATTTTTGATAACATCATCATGGACGAAAATTACTTGAGCAATAAAACTTTACGCAATTTAATATGAATTTGTTATTGATTTTCAATATTCCATGAACATAAGTTATATCATGATAAAATGGTAAATATTGCAATTGTAATTTTTTATTTAACTTTATATCTTTATAGTTTTTAAACTATGTTTGGCTTTTGGGCATCTGTGTAATAAACAATTCGTAAAGAAGATGGTTTTTTTAAACGTTTTTATCATACCATTAAAAGTATTATTTATTTGTGTATTGATTAAGGAAAATGATTAAAGATGTGGTCCAGACTTTTAACTCTGATATTTAAATTTTAATCACAATGTAAATTTTTACTAAATAAAATATTTAACTCTTTCTCTCCTAGTATGGCAACCCGCTGTAGAGCGGCTCATGCATGTTCAATCTGACGAGGCTCAAAACCCTCACGTTGGCGTAGTAAGGAAGTTTGGAAGGTGAAGCACCAGCTTAGGGGTCATTTCTGTCATTTGACCGTGATTCAAAATTTCGAGGTCTATCTATCGTCAATAGCGGTCAGAATTTTGGGGAGGCTCCCTCATTCTGGAACTTTTTTTATATATGTATTTCGTTTAGTATACAAATAAAGTAACTTCTGGAAGGGATCGGTACGCAGCTCGAAACCCTTTGGGGGAGCTTGATTCTCCCGAGTAAGTAAGTAATTAAGTCAATAGCAGTCGTGTTCCTTTTATACGTTGTCGCGGCCCAAGGTCACGGTGTGAGAGGGTTCGAGGAAGAGCAAGCATGATCTTAAAATAGCTATTTTTATTCTAGTTTTAGCACTTTATGAAATATACAATTTTATAGCTTAACTCTGGGAGCAATCTGAAATTCTAACCCTAACCAGATATCGAAGATTATTGAAATTTCCTTATCTAGAGTAGAAGCTCTTTGTTATGATCCTTCTCGATGCCAGATAGCTCGGCCAGCTCCAAGGTTGTTTACTTCCACAATTCCTGGTGGATTCTACGTCTACTATTAACCTCAAGACGTGCAACTATCCAGTCGCTTTGTGACGGGGCTATCCGCGTGAATTTCCAAACTAATCCTCTTGGGTAACTTTGGGGCCAGCATTTATTCTATTTCACAGCCTCTTCGGAAAAACACGAGATAGTTATATGCTAATTAGTTCGACTATATAAAGTCTAGATTTCGTAATTATTAGAGAGAGAGAGAGAGAAGGAATTGGCAAACTACATGTAAGTATTATCGACGGATCAATTCAACGAGCTTAGCGCACATTTGATAGTATTATAGTAAAGTATTAGATTAATCATTAAAGGAATCAAAGGAATTAGATTTAGTACCGACCTGAGGTTAGCAAAAGTTCGTCTCCTTGTCAATTCTGATAGCTGAGATTACTTAGACGGGGAATATTAGATTTGAATGTTAGATTTGAGTATATTAGATTTGAGTATCAGGATTAATCTAGGTATTAGAGAATCACTCCGAGGTTTCCACTTATAAATTGAACTTGTGCTTGTTAATTGTGTTTGTCTGTCTTAAATAAATATTTGTTACTATGGCTTTTGTTGGTGATGATATGTTTCCTCCTACACTTAGAGGCGCGTCGGGCAATGTGAGCTCAGTCCAAGATAGGACTGGGGCACGACACCTTTGTTCCCCTTTTTTAATACTTGGATTACCCGCTTAACGATCAACGATTAACCATTAACTTCACATACTCAACGACAGGCACTTAAACAGTAGTTACATTTGCATGAAATCAAGTCATCTCTTCGGAAAGCAATTTTTAAACTAAAATCACAGTTGAAGAATATTTTCTCCAAGAAGATCAAGTAGAAGTATTCAAATACTACGCGTTACAACGTGACGTTAAGAAGTAATCAAACAATCAATTCACGCTAGCTATTCCAACTTATTTTAAATAAAATGTGAACTTATAATGTATTGTGACGGGGCTATCCACGTGAATTTCCAAACTAATCCTCTTGGGTAGCTTTGGGGCCAGCATTTATTCTATTTCACAGCCTCTTCGGGAAAAACACGAGATAGTTATATGCTAATTAATTCGACTATATATAGTCTAGATTTCGTAAATGTTAGAGCGAGAGAGAGAAGGAGTTGCCTAGCTGTACTTAAGTATCGAAGGAAAATCATTTCAACAAGTTTAGCGCGTCTTTGATAGTATTATAGTAAAGTACTAGATTAATCATTAAAGGAATCAAAACAATTAGATTTAGTACCGACCTGAAGTTAGCAAGAGTTCGTCTCCCTGTCAATTCTGATAGTTGAGATTACTTAGACGGGAATATTAGATTTGAATATTTTATTTGAGTATCAGGATTAATCTAGGTATTAGAGAATCACTCCAAGGTTTCCACTTACAAATTGAACTTGTGCTTGTTAATTGTGTTTGTCTGTCTTCAATAAATAATTGTTGTTGTGGCTTTTGTTGGTGATGATATGTTTCCTCCTACACCAGGCGCGTCGGGCAATGTGAACACAGTCCAAGATAGGACTGGGCCACGACAGTATTTCGTTAAAAATGTAGACTCCTTTACTGCTTTTAGTCAATAAAAATATTTCTAAAAATAAAGATTGACATTATTATTGTTTTTAGTATTCGATCTATTCACAGATCCGAGAGGGGGGGAAATTCAGTTATATTCTGATAATCTAGTTTCAATTTCTTATCACAGATACATATTTAAAAAGTACAATGATGATAACATGTGATGACTTAAGGTATCCGAATACCCTAATATTGTGAATTTTGCCAAAAATTGACAAGTTTTTTTTATAATGTTATTTTATAGGTCATCTTATTGGCTTTATAAAAATATTAAGTTTATTATTTTCTGTTCACTAGAACAAAAACTACAAGTGTTTTAGTAGAAGCAAATGCCATTACTTTAAGCAAGATGTCATTCTTTAAAACGTGTTTTACTCGAAATGTGCTTTTTTTTAAATGCTTCAAAAGGGGACAGCGATTGCTCAGAAAGGTTGAAAATAATTAACTGAAATTTTGTGTGTATGTTCTGTATAGTAGTAGAAGTGTGTGGCGGTATCTAAGGTAAGCCAGTAACAGCCTCCAGACAAGAGTGATCACTTTTGTCTAGTGGTATGTTACGCGCTTACGAATCGGAAGGTACCGAGTTCAAACCTCCAATATTGGTGCCCTTGACTGAAAAGGAAAATGCAAACCTTCTGATGTGTCATAGCGCCATCTACCCGCAAGAAGAGCAAGCAAAGTCGTCAGACTCACTTGACGCAATAGTAACAACTCCCATGCTCGCCATAACAACAAAATTTCTCATTCGTTCGTCTATTCATCGACTCACTGGTGGAGGAGTACTGTGGCGGTATCTAAAGTAAGCCAGTAACAGGTTCCGGACAGGAGTACTCACTTTTGTCTTGTGGTATGTTACGCGCTTACGAATCGGAAGGTACCGAGTTCCGAATCCTCCACATTGGTGATCAAATTTCCGATAAGTGTTTTAACCTTCAGATTTAGTTTTATTACAAAATTTACAGTCCCTATGTTACTATAATCACTGTTTTTTAAGCAATTTTATATAATAAATAAGATAAATTGCTCTAGTTTTTGTGAAAATTAAAATATCTCTTATCATGGAGGTCACTTTAAAAATGAATAACGTAGTAACACATCAGAATTGAAAAATTGAAAATTTGTTCATAAGTCTTTGGTATAGAATGGGCAGCGTTTATGTAATATTTTGTAAATTTTTACCGATTTTTTCCCATTTTTGTTATAATAAATTCTTTTTCTCTTCTTAATTTTAGCATATTTTTCTTAAAATGTACTAAACAAATCTAAGGACAAAAAAAAAAAAAAATCCCCATATCTCTATTTAAAAAAAGTTGTCGCAAGTAGTCGGATACCATAAATAAAAACTTTTTAAAAAATTTCTACACTTAACAATACTGAAGCATGTTCCTTAAGAAAACTTAAGAAATCAGGGATCTAATTTTCAGAACAAGGTAGAGATCTGTTACGAAGAACGCGGGAATGAAGAATCATATAAATATATATTTTTTTTATTGTAACATTTCTTGAGTGTGATTCAAGTTCTCTTAGAATAAATTGAATCACCTCTCCAAAATGGCATGATTCCAAACCTCAGTAAAATTATTTCTTACCGAAAAAAAAATTTCTGAAATAAAAAGTGCGTTGAATCCATTTATAATTAAAATTTTAAAGCATCAAGTTTTATATCTTTAAAAAAAAACTATTAGGAAACTATTAAAAGGTTTTCATTTTTCTTAGTTTCATCAAGAATTTGCATTTTATCAGAAAATAAGCTTTATTATTAAGGTAAAAAGTACAAGAGCTACACAGATAACGTAATTAATCGATTAATCATCATCGATATATTCACGTATTTCATTATAATGTATTTATAATATCGTTTGTGGAATAATAGAGTACATTTATTAAAAATTATTTCTGGCAACAGTTTGGTATTCATCTTTTTTTTATGTGTAATATCGTTTTCTTTATAATAAATTGATTCTAATATTTTATTAGAGGGAAATTAGCCTTATTATATATTAAGATAAAAAGTCCAAAAACTGCGAAAGTAACGTAATTAATCGATTAATCATCATTGATAAATCAATTTATTTTATTGTAATGTATTCGTAAATTTATAATATCGTTTGCTGGAACAATACAGCATACTTATTACAAAATGATTTGAGGCAATAGTTTGGAATTTAATTTTTGATACAATATCGTTTTCTTTTATATAATATCGTTTTTCACATGTTCTTAATTAATGTTAAAGAATTTTTCTGTGGTTTAAACGTAAGAAGTTTGTGTTGTAAATTGACCAAAATATATACGAACGTATTTCAAAAAGATATAACAAAAGCGTTAGACCAAGGTATATGATTATAAAAACAATTCTTAGTTTGTCACTTAGCATGAGTCAATCAGAGAGAGAGTTTCTAAAATTAAACTGGTGTTAATGAAACATTATTAGTTTGAAGTGTCAAAAAGCAGGCAAATAAAAGCACAGCTGACTCGTCCCATTCTCAAATACGTAGGAGTTTTAGTTCGAGTAAACCAGTCTACAAAATTAAAAAAGATCGTTAGTCAGGGTTGAAAAATCTATTTGAATCATTGTTGAAATGTTTTCAAAGTGATTATTCCATTCAAAATTCTAGCTACGTGAAAGTTACTACGCATAAATGTAATCAGAAAAAAGGTTCATTATCTTAAAAAAAAGACCCTCAAGAAAATTAGAACTCTTCCTGAAATTAGAATTGCGGTTCTAACAAAGTGACGAACGAAACCCTATTTTTAAAATTCATCTTAAAAAAACAATTTAACTCTGTTTTATTTCCATAAACATTCCATCTACAAAACACAACGTCATTTCTCTTTTACCTTATCACTAGTTTCCATATTTAGTTTTTAACAAAAGTAGAAAAATTTAAAAGGCGATTTAAATATAAAGCATTATTTGACTTCTATCCAGGGAACTAACTATATTAAGTACAGAGAGAAAGTAGTATTGAGATATTAATTATAAGACATAAAAGAAAACATATATAGTTATTCTACCTTGCGAGCATAAATACGATTCTTGATTAAATTTTATTTATGATTTGAGATTTCTTATGTTTTTTTAAGAATCCAGTTTTTATTCTAATTATTACATATTTTTTTTCAACATTGAATGCTTTAAATGGTACATATGGAAATACATAAAATAAATCAAATGAATCATACATGAAAATGACACAAAAATGCCTTTGTTCTAAAAAATATTCTTGTGTAATGTGCAAATTTAACTATGCTGGTAGCAGGATAAATACTAATTTTATTTACATGAACTGATTCTAAATTCACGGCTTCGATTTGAAAAAAAAATATTAGACAAGCGTTTTGTATTGAACGTCAAAGAAAGTATAAGTTTATTAATATTATTTAAGAGAAATCTGGGACTTTTTTGTGATGTTGTTTTTATTCCTTTTGTAATTAATTCAGAGAATTAAAAAATTAGTGCCTCAAGCAAAATTAAATATGCATCAAAAATATTAAATGTGCTGATTTTCTTGGTTTAAAAAAGAGTAAGACAAACAAAAAATAATCGTTTGACTTAGGAATTTCACTAATTCTGTTATTCCAAAATCATTTTATAACAGCTTCAGGATTCATTAAAGTTCAATTCAAAAAACTACCGAAGATTGACTTTTAAATAAAAATTATATTTCATACAAGTTATATTTACATAAGGAACATTAAGCAAGAATTTTTCCTTGAATTTTCTTTTTGATGACAATGTATTGAATGAAAGAATAAGAAATAACACTAAAACTGCTTCATTATTATTTTCCAATTCAAAAATATTTTATTCTTGCTTTGAAACATTTGAATGAATCGAAATTGACTATAAGAGACGATTTTGTATAAAAAGAATTTCTATCAATTTCAAAAATTTTTTAAACAAATATTTAATTAAAATTTATAAAAACAAGAAACGGAAATTATTAAAATAACATATTTTCTTTGTCTATTGTGTAAGATAATTCTTTAACGGAAAAATGTTAGTAGACATTTACACCTTTCCATTTGATCGATTTATATTTTTTCTTCAATAATTTAAATATCTACGTTGTGTAAAAGCAAGGCAAATTCCTGTCATTTGAACATTGTTTATTTTTAAGGGGAAAAAATGAGTTTTTGGATTAAATTTTAGAAAAAATTCTAGAAACAAAAGTAATTAAATTATATCTATAATGTATATCCATATTCCCTTTTTATGAAATTTTTTTAACTAATGCTGAAAAACATCTTACATAAATTCCTTTTTAAAATAATATTAAAATTTTTTAGCATAATTTGGGATAATTTCTTAAATTCTTTTGTATAGTTATTCAAGCAAGGATTATTTTCTGACTAAATAGATATATGTAGTAACTTGCAATAATTTTTTTTCGCGTGTAAAAAGCATAAACTTAAGCGTAAAAATAAATTCCTTAAAAATCAGAAGCATCAAAAATAAAACTCGGTCATCCACATCATTTTTTGAGATTACAATGATTAAAAGCAAACAACATTATCGATACGTGAGTGTAGCAAAAAAAAATCAATGTATATTTTTTCAAAAAAAGTCTTGATTCGGGAATGATAAGTGTAATTTTTATCTATGTAAAAATAAATATTCTTTAATTTTTTAGGAAATTCCAAAATTCCTCAGATTACTGAAAATAACAATTTATGTCTCAACCACGCTAAGGAAATCATTAAAAACTTGATACTATATTAGAAGTCTACAAAAAAAAATTAATCAAATCCTGAAACATTTGTTATTAACTGCATTTTTCGTTAAATTACACAAACAGAATTTACGTTTTCGTTGGAGAGAAAAGCCAATTAATTTGGATTTTAAAAAGTTATCAACAATCTCGACAATTTATAAATTAAAGTGTATTTCTTGTGAGAAATTTAAAGAGTGCAATTCAAGGGTTCAATATTTTTCTTTTCACAAAAAAATTGAGGAATTATGTTAAAAAGGATGGAATGTGAGCAAATTATATCTATATATAACAATGGTTTGAACACATAAAATCTTTGAGGTTAAAATTTAAGCTGCTTTTTTCTCTATGAAATATTTTTTTAAAAAGAAGCTGTGTCTTCTTTCACAAAAGTAATGTTTCCATTTTAGAACTATAAGAATACATTGGGGCTCGTAAAGTGAAGGCATTTAATTAAGAAATATGAGTAAAATTTTCTGTTTCGATAATCAGAGATCATCGTAATTTCCCCCACTTTCTAGATTCACTCTAAAAATTTCTAGATTCATTCTAAAAAAATTTAAGTGTCTGTAATTATCACATTATAAATTGCCAAACTATGTTTACATTTTCGAAATATAAGTAACATTAAAAACTAGTTTACAGCTATTGTTTCAAAGTATAAGAGATTAAACATATTTTATTCTACAGATTACATATTTATGTCTCTTTTTGCAGTTTTATCCTCTTTTTTTTTCCCCTTCCACTTTTATGAGAGAAAATATTTTTATTATACAGATAATTCTATATGTTTATTTCAGAATTCTATGAATTTGCTTTGTAACGAATGTTTACAAGATTTTATGCCAACATGAAAAAAAAATCGTTAATATTTTTAATTTGAAACCCTATTTACATATATTTATCAAAGAATTGAAATTTCAAGACTAGCCAGTCATTTTAAATTTCTGAACATAATATATAAATCATATACACCCAATGCTTTCTTTTTTCTTTTACCCGGTTTTGAAATGACACGGTACACGAATTTTTATGTTCTTGCACGAATCCTGAATTTTTGAGGATTCATGCCCTTTAGATGAGAACGATTTGATTAAATTTATGACAGTTTATGATAATAAAGAAGTCGATAATTACGAAAAAGAACGTGAGAGAGAGAGAAATTCAGCTATTAACAGCTGATTTAATTCGCGAGGACTTGAAATTTGCTACACGTATGGAACATTTTCTTACTCATGATCCTGACATAGAACGTGTATTAAATTTTCAACGTAACCTTGTACATCAAGAATCATCTAAGAGACTTGAGAAACCACGAAAACAACCATTAATAAGAGATAATTTATAACGAACGAAACTCTTCATTTGAATCAAAGCCGACAGTTGTATTAGACATATTCGACACATCTACTGATGATAGCATTTTTGATGCATTTCGTAATATAAAGGTGCACATTTATTATCAAGTAGCAATGGATAGTTGTTAGTTAATAGTTTTACTCATAATTTAAAATTTAAATTTTTATATGTTGTGTGTACTTATAATCCAAATTTTAACTTTTTTTCTTTGTAACAAAAATAAATTATTTTTGTTCAGGAAATTTTAAATGTTGTGTGTACTTATAGTCTAAAAATTTTTACCTTTTTTCTTTGTAACAGAAATGAATTATTTTTGTTTTATAAATAAGTTGCATGTGAAGTGGCGCTCTTAATCAGAGGACAGAACCCGGTACCTTCACGTAATATACCGCTGGACCAAAAGGATCACTTCAGTCCGGAGACTGTTATTGATTTATACAGATACATATTGATTTATACCCCTACACATGGTTTTTATTACTTTTTGTATGGTGTTTCAGGAAAATATTTACAAATTTTTCATCTTTCACGATATTTTAAAACTGTGGAAGATATTTGAAAATTTACTGTACATCACATGTAATTTTTTTTTTTTTTTTTTTTTTTTGCACGGTTTTTTAAAGAACGTATCTATTGTTGTAAAAAAAAAAAGTTGAGTGTATAATACTATTTTTATCTAATCTGTTCGCAAAACAGGACCACTTATCTACCGCAACATCATCTTATCTTTGCTTTTTTTGGATGCATCCTATTATATTTAAGTAAATAAAATAGTCTGATGAAGAGAAAAATAAAAATCCCACGGAATGAATATCACGTTCATAAATTCAAAACGACGGGTATGCCTTATGCGTAATAAATTTAAGATTTGAATCATTAAAATTATTTCATTTCAAAAATGTTTGAAAAATTATTAAAATTTTGAAGTTATTTTTGTTTTCTTAAATAATCAAATCCTTTGTTAAGTTTCTTGCAAAGTAATTAACTAAAAATTAAAAGTCGTTTAATATTATCCTGCTGGATGAAAAAACCAAACCCAAACGTATAACACATAAATGTTTCAATATACATTAAGGATTATTCGCGCGATTTGAATCTATAAATCTATATCTATGATTAAAATTTTCTAAATATTTTATAGTTATGCTATTTTTTGTTTTAATACATATAACTAAAAAGCAATTTAGCATTCGAATGTAGGAGATTGTGCGATAATTTGACCGAAAAAAAATGGATGCTGTTAAAAGATGAATGAACGATACGATATTAGATGAATAATAAAATATTTTGCACTCTTCACAGATGAATAAGAATATTATATTGAAGTTTTAGAAATTTTTATTTAAAAAAAAATGAGCTCTGGTCATTAACATTAGCAAAAACGGTTTTGTCAAGCGTTCTTTTTCAAGAACTAGCTGCACGAAAATGTCCATTTGTAAGGCTTTTAATCGAAATTTCTCTTTCCTCCAACATTTGAAAACGAAACAGAAATCAATAGAATATAAACCAGTATTATGTTAGAATATACATTTACTTTAAAAAAATCGATGAAAAAAATAAGAAAAACAAATTTGAAATAGGTCATTTGATTTACGGATTCGTTCACGCGAAAAGCTTATACTCGATCAATAGCGTAGCTGAGAAAGATATCACTATTGGAAGAATAAAAATGACTATGAAATCACAAAATAGTTTTAAGAATAATGTGATATAAAATGATTATAGAGAAATAATTTATAATTTAAAATCTTGAAATAGAAAAAAAAACATTTTATTAAATTTCCCGACGATTAAAAATTTACTTTAAAAAAAAATCATTTGAAAAGAAGTAATATTAGAGGCTATAAATGAATATTATTTAAAGATATATAAGTACATACACTCATTTTCGTAAATAATGTTAAAAAAAATTTTGATGGTTAAATATCTTTACCTTATATTATTGTTAATTTTCTTTCAAAAATATGCGACACAAGTAAATTTAATAATTGTACGAAATATATTAATCTGTAATTAATGAGCACACAGTTACTCATTAAGTTCAAAAAAATCACTAAAATTTAATTTTTAATATCAGTATAGTGCAAGAATTTTATTATTATTGAATATTTTCTTACTCCCAGCCGATATATTTACAACTAAAGCAACATTTATAATAATACCAATTAAAATATTTATTTATATTCATGAGAATCTAAAATGTACTTGTAAAAGACATTTTTTTTTTTTTTTTTGCATACTTTAAATAATTTTCATGAGTAAATCCAAAGTTCTTAAAACGGTTTAATGTTAAACTATTACTGCTCATAAAATTGCATGTTTTCAACAATAATTTAAAAGTCACAAGATTTTTAACATTTTTGCAAGTATAATCCAGAGGATATCAGTTAAAAATATATTACATGACATATTTACAAAAAGCATAAAAATTGCTTAAGAAACTGTTAAGAAATAAAACGTGTATTCTTGTTAATAATGCATGTGAATTGTATAACATATGTAATATAAAATGCTTCTTAAATTTATTTCCTACAAAGATGCATTTAAAATTACATACTTTTACAGCTTGTAATAAATATGTATTCCTTTCCTACCTTTTAATTTGAATTTCTTCATAGCATTATACCAATGGGGTATAATGGGAGAGAAGATTTATGTATTTAATTGGAATGATTACTTGATCATGTATTTTAACCCCTTCCTACTAAGAATTAAAATATTATAGATTTATGTGGAATTACTGTTTTAAAGTAAACAACAGTATTGTGCAGTTAAAATAAATCCTTAATGACAATTTTCATGTAAATGAAACATTATATGGAAGATAATTAAATATAAATGTTACCATATTTAGAATGACCTGCTTTAAAAGTTTAAATTTCAACTAAATCAATTTCCAATTCATACAAAGTACAAAAACAATTACAGAAACTGAAATAAAGTGATCGCATTCTTACCAACAAATTAAATTTTAAAAAATTGCTTATTATAAAATAAATTATATCTACAAATAAAAAAGAAAACTATTAAACATTTTTTCAAATAATTTTTATAATTATTCAAATTTTTAATCAAATAAAATATATTTGTATATTCAAATTTCTCTCAATAACGTAAAATGCACAGTTCAAATAACAGGTTGCACACAAAAAAGTAACCCTAAGCTATTGAAGTAGTATTCATAAATTTTGTTACATAAAATAAATTACTATATTCCATAAAAAAAACAGTTAACTAATAAGAAATTAAAATTGTTAACTAGCTTTTAGTGAAATGTTAAATATAAGGATGTTTCTTCAATTCCTAATATTAGTTCTCACACACACACTCTCTCTCTATATTTATATATATATCTTGTTCAAATTTTCAATCATTAATAAAAAACTTTTTATTCATCCACTCACACTCAAATACATTTTTTAAACTTGTAGTGGATGGCACTTGATGTTAATACAGTTTATTCAAATATTAATTTATTAATTTGATTTAATTAATTAGTTATATAAGTGATATATTTTGTACGATATTATTCCTCTAGATGGCAGCACCATTGAATAAAACAGCTTTTGTCAAACTTGATTTAACTTAACCTGAATAATCATATGCTAGTTAGATGTCAGCATTCCTTTTACACCTGGTTTTAAAATAAATTCTTACCAAAAATATTCAACTTTTATTTTTAAAAATGTAATTGAAAATTTAATGCGGTTGAAAAGTTTTTAATTTTAAAAGATGCTTTGTCACTTAATATTGTAATTCTGTCATATGTATATGCATATGTATATTAATTGTAATTATTTAATAAAAAGTAACTAAATTGAAATTTTTCTTTGTTGACCTCTCTGTTGAGTAGCAATAGACTTTAATTTTTTTTTAAATATATTACTTGTTTTCATTTAGAATAACCAAGACAAATTGAGAGAATACACAGGAGTGAATAAAAATTACTTTAATGATTCTCCCAGATAAATATTTTTGTGGCTGTTGAAATTTACACTCTGGAGAAGTATTAGATACACAGAGCAACTCTGTTACATGTTAGAGAGGTGTACATAAATCCTACAAATATGTTTCTCAATTTGCTTTTATTTCAGGCTCAGATGTATGCTGTTGTGGAGATACAAAACAGAAGAGAGTCATAATAGCTTTTAAGTGATTTGAGTGGATGAGAGATGTTGCCATCCAAAACAAAAGGTGAGAAACATATAAAATGGAATTTGTAGAAATACACAAGGCATGAAAGCAAAAGATCTTTTAATATCCAGTAAGCTCTGCAAATGTTTGGTCCAACTCGTCTGAGATTGCTTTGTATTTCTCCTTTTCTTGGACCAATTCGTCTGGAAAAAAGGAGAGTAAAATTAATTTCATTCCAACAGCATACAATGACAACAACAAAAAAAAGGTTGTATTTACTATCAGAAAACAGATAATTTAAAAAAGAATGTATTTTTTTACTAAGAAACAAACAATAGCCAAAATTTGTGCAAAGGATAAAATCTGAGGAAACTTGGTTTCTATCATTGAGAGGCTGAAAAGAGCACATAAACCTGTCAGGCTCTAATCTCTGATTTTAGAATGACTAAAAATTTCTACAATTGCTCAGGGATGATAAAAAAATATTTATTAAAATAGGAAAAACTATTCTATTTTATGATTCATGTACGTTTAAATATAAGAAATTATATTGAACAGGGGCTGCAAAAATTCTACAAAATACAGCAATTCATTTTTGTGGGCAGGGCACGACTTGTCCAATCCAGTCGCAGCAAGAAAATCCTAAGTTCATTTGTTTTCTGGATTGAAATTTCTATTCAAGCCAACTATATGTATAATTTTTATATATTTTATGAAACATTAAGTTTTTTATTATATTTTTACTAATTTATATACATTATATAAAAGAATCCCATTTATTTTTTAAATTATCCTACCTTCCAGTCTGTCGACTTCCTTCTGTAATTTCTGGACAGATCTCTCAGCAAATTCAGCCCTAGCTTCAGCCTGCAAATTCACTTAGTTAACTCACAGAAAAAATAATGTATTTTGAAAAAGATAAAAAGAGTAAAAAACATTTGAGTCAAGTGGTCTTTTAATGAAAACATAATTTGCTTAAGAATGTTAAATACTCTTCACTTGCTATTCATTAAAAATAATAAAATAACTATAAAATAATTAGTTTTAGTGTACAAGAACTATAAAATGTATGAAAAATATTTCAGAAAAAACTAAATATGTTTTTAAAAAAATTATAATTAAGAAATCAAATACTCAATTTTCAAATAGGATATAAAAATTATGCATTCAATAAAATACACTTTATTTTTAATACATGAGAAAACTCATTATATCTATATGTATAATGTTTGCTTCATTGTTAAGTTAAATAAACTAATAAATAATTAAATTACAAATATAAACCATTTAACAAATATTTTACAATTTCGTTCTTTACTAAAAAACATATTTATTTTCTCCTTAAAATTTATAAGTTGAAGATAGTTTCAAATTATTTTAGAAAACCATAACAAAAACTGAAGTATTAATTTTAAAATGTGGAAAGTAGAATTGAATGAAAAGTATTGCAAAGATGAAATAAAGGATATGAATTTTTAAATTAGTATTAACATAATTAAAACAACAGAATTTAATAATTACAATCATGTAAATGTTTCAGAAATAATATAATCAAAGCATAACTCATAAACATTCCATATTATATTTTACGACAAAAAATCTTCATTAAATATTAAATAATTTAAATGATGAACACTATTTTTCAACAGTTTAAATTTAGTCGTTAAAATTTAATATTTTCTTTAAAAAATTAATTTGGGTTACATAAATTACATACCAAAAATCTTCATAGTTAAAATAATTTACTAGAGAAGCAAAATGAATACAAATACAAATTGAGTTCTCTGCTCAAAAGCTATACTCTCACAACCAAAAGCATGATACAAGCATACCTCTTGGAGCCTTTGAGTCATCTGTCTAATGGTCATTTCATAAGTTTCTTCCTTCTGTAAGGCCTGTTATTGCAAAGGTAAACAAAAGAATTAATTACTGTTCATAAAATACAAAATACGACATATCTTACCTGTTGTAAGCGTTCATTCATCGAGCGTTCTTGAGCTTCATAAGCCTCATGTTTTAGTTGATTCTATGTTTCAAAAAACAGTATGCATGGTAAGATAAGTTAAATGGGATCTACTAACTAATGGATACAATTCAGTGCCAGGATTTGTTTAGAATCTTAAATTATTTACAATAAAAAAAAATTAAAATTTTGATGGAATTGAATAGTTAGAAATAATTTTTGTTTATTAATTAGCAATCAAATTTAAAAAAAAAAAAATTTGCTATTAATAATTTTTAATTTCTGAATCAAAATTATGAAAACATTAGAATAGCAAAATAACTTATTCTATCATAATCTAATATTCATTTTATCCACTTAGTGCACCTTCTGTTCTGTTTAAAAATGTTTTAATAAATATTTACGAAAAAAGAATATATTTTACTCATTATTCTTTAACTAATTTTTAAGCTAACCAAAATGAGTTTAATTGTTTCATTTAAAGAATTCTTTTAATGTTAAAAAAAATAATCACTATATAAATTTAGAGAAAAAAGGCCATATATACAAGGTTCTATTTTTCTTCATTCCTAAAAATAGTGCTTTTATTAATAATATTCTCAAGATAAACTTGAATCTGTTTCATCATGAAGTCTGAATTAAATGCCTTTTTTCTCCTGAGATAGAGGTTAACCTCAAAGAAGTAATAAAAAAAAATTTTGATCTATAAATAGAAGTAATCACAGATATTCTTTCATATCTATCAAAACAAAATGTGGTACTTTTCCCTTAGCAGGGTACAAGCGAAAAATCGCCAAATAATGTAGAATTCCACCAAATTTCTTACAACCATAAGGGAAATGTTTGTTTGGGGCCCTGTGCTTTATTCTCTGAATTCATTCAAAATAAAGCATGTTTTTCTTTCTTTCTTCCATTTTAATTTTTGTTTTAAAAAATGATGAAAATTTGGGATTTAGCCAGAACTGCAGTCTTTTTTTTTTCTTCAAGAAAGAGATTGGCAAAAGATGAGAAAGATATATTGGCAAAAAATGCAACATGCAATCAGAATCATGAAACGAAACTGTCTTTTTGTGACTTAATACGTTGGCGGTAAAATCTTTCAACATCCCGACAATTCATCAATATTTGTTTATAATTGAACTTGTTTTGCTTACTATTAATTAATATTTGTTTATAGTTGAATGTTTTCAACTTTTATTCTATTGACTGTTTTGTCATTTGCCTCACTTGACAAATTGGCTCGCTTTTGGTTCACAATTGGAGATATTTGGACCCAGCAAACGAAAAAGTACCCAAAATGTTATGAAGCAAAAGGAAAAAATTGTAATGATATCTGATACAATTTTTTTTTTGTTTTATTCTAAGAAATGAGTTTTTTAATGAATTCAAGCAATTTTTATTATATTTAGAATAGAACTAAATATCACATTTAAATCTTCCTGTATAACAATGAAATTATATAATATAAAATTTTTACATATACTACCAATTATATTCTTAAATTATGATGCAGTAGCAACATTTCTTTTTCTCTGAACAACAAGAATTTATTTCATAAAAACCTAGTGCATAAAAGTCTTAATTTTCAAGAAATATAAATTCTACCATCGAGTTTGTAAATTAATATAAGAACAGAAACTACAATAAAGGCATAGTTTTAAAGGTGAAATTTTGATACAAACAAAACTGTAGTTTAATAAAAATATGAAAAAAATCTTCTTAAATATCAATTTTTAAATGTAAAATTAACCTGGCATTTAGAGGTACAGGATCTAAGCAGCAGCTACTATACTTAAATCATTACACAGTAGTTCAAAAATTCTTAACTACAGTGCATGAACACAAAACAAATAGATGCAAAGGATCAAGCCATGATTAGTGTGGAAACTCACATGTTCTACCGCAAAAAAAAAAACAAAAAAAAGCACACGTAAAGCAAGGAAGTGTTGGTATTATTATGGACAAAGGTAAAAGGCAATGCAGAGACTAGGTATTGAGGAGATGTTATGTGAAACAGAAAGGAAAATTATTTTGAATAAAAAATTTTCTTTACATTTAATGAATTCCAGAATACTTTAAGTCAAAAGGCTTATGAAAATCAAGTAACACGATGCAGATTAAATACAATACAGAATACAAAGTAAAGCAAATTATTATAAATGTGTAATAGAGAAAATACAGTAAAAAGAAATTCAGATGATTTCATTATGCCAAATATTCATATAATATTGATACGAAATTTTAATGAATATCATATTTCTGGTATAAAAACAAATTGTAAAAGTAGATAAATAACGTAATAAACAGGATTAAAGAATTAAAAGGAAATATATAAAATAAAATTTGAATGAATATTAATGAAATTAATATCTGTTTGATGGATGAAAAATTAAAATACATAATCATTATTTTAATTTTGAACTAATTTTCACTTTACAAATACATTTTTTCTGAATTTAAGATAAATTTTAAAAAGTATTTTATTTATTTGCTACAATATTTAAAAGTCTAAAATATGCTTTTCTCTATAAATGTAAACATTTTCAACTTTCAGGACATTTTTAAAAATAATGAAAGTTTTTTTTATAAATGAACGTTCCATATATATACATCATAAACTGGTAAAACATGTTTACAATTACCATTTTTGTAATAGATTTTTTATTAATTGTTTTAATTCTTATAAATACAAATGTAGCTTATATTTGCTTAAATATATATTATGTTGCTTGTCATTTATTATTTATCAAAAATATTGGGCCAAATCAGCTAAAATGTGATATAAAAATTAAATTAGATTAATCTTAAGTTAAATAAACAAAAAATATTTTTTAAACTAACTCCACTTAAAAAAATAGAAACAGCAGCTTTGTGAAAAGGTTTATATAAAAAAGAAACAAAGCAAAAGCTGTGTTACAAGGAAAAAAAATTGCTCCAAAATGAAACATTACAATTAGAATAGATGTTTCAAAAATTTATGAAATCATCTGAATTAAAAGCAAAAGCACACAGACACTTTTATTTTTAAATAATTTCAAAGCACTGCAAAAAAAGTCAATATTCACAGCACCACAAAAATTCAAAAAAATAAAAAATTTAGAAGCACACACATGAAAATTGAATTGAAAATAAGGCAAAAACAAGCAAAATGAATTATATTCGAAATATAAGTTTCCTTACATAAATAAAAAGAAAGAAGTTTCTTACAAAGAAGTAACAAGCATTAAGTATAAGAAAATTTTAAAAAATTTTAGAACAGAAATTAATATTTCAAAAAGAATTTAATAATTTTAGTTTTTTAAATAAAATTTTACTCATTGTGCACAAATATCTTATTTATATAATATTAAAAATTAAAGCTTAGTAACTCATATTAAGGAAATTATTTCTTTTTCATGTAACAAAAACTAGAAAGTTTCTCATCAATATACAAAGATTCAAATTAGATTAAAAGTATATCATAAATAAGTTTATATGTAAATTTGATTATATATTTAAATAAATTATGTGCATATGTATAATTTAATTAAATTTATACTATAAATTTATAAGAAATTTATTTTTATTTATTAGATTGTTTAAAATTTTGAAAATTTGTTTGATAATAAAAAATATTATATGAAAAAGGAAAAACACACTGCATACCTGATTTTAAAAAAAAGACAAAAGAATTTTACACAAACATAACTCCATATTCCAAATGCATAACTTCAAAAATTATATATAGTGCAGCAAAAAAAGGTCAAAATTGTACAAAAAAAATCCAA
>BMAO01011920.1:0-23137 GCA_019973975.1 Trichonephila clavata
AAGGTAGTCCAATATTTCTTATTACTATTGAAACTTCGGGGCTACGGTGCCTAGTGGCCAAGGTAACGGACTCGTGATAAAGCTTGCCATAATTCCGACCCTAATGCCGCTGAAGATCCAACTTGACGGGGAGCAATGCACGTTAATTCTGTCGAGTGTTCAACGTCCTCTCGTTGGTGTGGTAGTTAGTGAAGAAGGTACTAGCTCAGGCACCATCCTCATCACTTGCTCATGTTCAAAATTACTAGGTTTGTCACCAAAAGCCCTAGAGCATAGCTGAACAATGTGACGTTAATATTCACTCACTCTTTTTGAAACTTCAATTACACGTGTCAAAGTGCTAGACACTTGGATTCTGAAACGAGAAAAATGGAATCTCCAGCGAGTAACATGATTAGATTAAGCCACACTTATCAAATAAATACTGTAAAATTTATTTAATTTTCAAATAATAGCAAATTTTATATATTTATTGATGTGTTTGCAATTCAGATTCTTCTTCCTTGAGATATTTGTAAACTACCAAACGCTCATTGACCAACAGACGAAAAATTTCTGACGCACAATAGGTCATTTATTTAAATGTAATACAGTCAACTCCTCTGAAGAACTAATGTTTAGATTATACGATGATTGCGAACATTGAATGGCATTTTCCAACTGAAGTTTATTTTTCAGAAAACACTCCACGTAAAAGTTCTATTTTCTATAGAAATGCATTTGATTATTGCACGGTTAAAATAATAAAAAAAACTAAAGATCTAATCTAGGTGAACTTTATTTATGGAGAAAAGAAATCCTCTTCATGTATTATTATTTGCCTTATTTTTAATAAGGTGATACCTTTACTTTTTTATCCCAAATCTCTAACGTATATTCAATCGCATATGACGGACCTGTAGAAACACTTTATTAACCATAAGATTCGTTATCGATATTGACATACATTAAACAAACTTTCCTTTTTCATCAGTCCTTCTGATATACGAAGTATCCTGAAGCTCAACGTCAGCAGGGCATAGGGCGGAAGCGGAATATTCATACCTGTTTTGGAGGGGGGGGATAAAAATCTTTACCCTTGGTTAAGTGATGGCGTGCATATTTTAGGGAAAACAGGGAAACCTGACACAGTGTATAACATTAATAGCTACTTTGAACACAAATTTCACATTTTTACAATGATTCTTTCGATAAAGTAATCTTGTATCTATATGCTAATAATCACAGTCAAAGTAGGGCAAAATGCTAGCTGGTTTAATTAAAACTAACATATTTCATCGAGTTGGTGTTTGAGAAAACCTCCCTTTGAAATCTTCTGTAAGAAGAAAAATATTATAAATATGGGTGACGTGTAATTATCGTTACTGCTACCAGCAGGAATATTTGATCAGTTATTGTATCATCCTTTCGTACGCCATTTCAACGTGAACAATTTGAGCCACAAATTACAGGAAAATCGTTTTTCCTAAAACGTTCCACACATCCTTGCCATTTCTTTCATAAAACGAAGTATATTCTGCGAACTCACCTTAAGAACACGAAAACATTCCTGGTTTTTTTCGTTCCCTCTGATATTGGTAACACAGCTCTAAGAGGCCAACAGGTTATCCCAATTTTCTATTTACATTCTGATTGTATTCAAAGTTTTGAGAACACCGCAGTAGAAAGTGGCATCGGTGTACAGTTTTTGGATTCTAACTGCAGCAGAACTAAACTCCCCCTCTTCAAAAAAGTTCCGTAGCACAACATTGCAAGCACTTATATTTCAGAGAGAAATTAGCGCTTACAGCTACACTTCTAATTAAAAGTGTCTCCTCCATCGCTATGCGTCATCGAAACAAAGCCGAATGAATTTTGCTTTTCTCCTTTAGTCATCAAGAAAAATTTTACATGTTTTCTCAAGAACATAGACGAAAATATTAACTATCGGAAATCGAAAAAAAGATTCACTGGAAAATCTGTCATTTTATCCTATGAGGGTCAAAATGTCCGCTTTTTTGGATGTTTAAGTATTTCTATTTAAGACATTTCAATAATTATATGAAAAGTAGGAAAGTTGCCACAATAGGCGTGGTGTCATTTCAGAAAAAGTCAAAAATATATCTAGTCAGAAAAGGCAAACCCCTAAACTGGTTTTAATTCAAATTAACACAGTTTTACTTGAGTGTTTGAGAAAATGTCACTTAACATTGACTCTCTACAAAAAAATGAAAAAGATAAATAAGAAAATAAAAACTACATATTATCCTAGGTAAACTATTTAAGAAAATAGCCCATTAGTTAAGAATGAATAAAAAATTAATCAGGTTATTAATGTCAAGCATACGTGGAGAAAATTTTTTCTGTTCAAACATGTTCCGGAACAGTTTTATGAAATGAGGTGCAAATCACAGCATCTGATGATTGTTTTCTGATTAGATATATATACTATGTATATTTTATTTTATAGGATTTCACTTTGATTGTATAAAACTTCATTACTAATATTTTGGTATGTATGGGATTTTATATGTGAGAAAGGTACCGAGGAATTACACTTCTTTCCTTTAAAGTTCTTTGCATTAGTTATGCACTAATGGCACCCCTTCCTGATGTTTAATGATCTGTCATGCAATAATGAAAACAAGCCGCGTGCTTGAAACCTGATTTCACCAAATGTGCGTTCTTACTCCCCTTGATGTACAATTTCCCTTTATCCAGAAGTGATGGTGTTAGGTACTTTTGAGAAAGATCAGATAAAAGTTTGAGCATTAAAACGTAACAGATCGAAACATGATCTTGGCAGAGTAGTACGTTATAATCAGTTTTGTCGTCTAGAATACGTAATGATGGTACATGAAATGAAGGAGGGCTCCAAAAAGTCAGATTATGTCTAGAGATTATGGGTAAAGGGAACATTGGATAGAAAAATTAGGCGAGATTAATTTGTTTCATTATAATTATAGAAACTTTTTGTATACAGATATGATAATTAATGCAACAGAAACGTATTGCAATACGCGTCATCCATATTAATCTAAGCATTTTATATAAAACATCTGCTTATATAACTAATTGCTTGTTAACTCAAAACAACATTTAAGTTTTTCATACTAAGAATGATATTTAATGCTCGTTATGTTGGCAAATTAGTTTCTGATTTTTATTATTCTTAAAAGATGGTTATATTCACAAGTATAATACTTCTTTAAATTCTTAAAATAATTTTATTTTGGGTGATTGAGAAGTTTTTGAGAGAAGCACATCTTTTAATTAAATAATTTAATTTGTAGACTCTACTTTTATATCCAGAACAAAAAATCGTCATGCTTTGAATGATTTTGAAAAAATGTAGAAAAAAACCCCCTTAGAATGAAGATGGGTAAAATGGAATGCGAGATCTACTCTCTTTTCTTGTGTTTGGAATGCCAATTTTCTTAAACTCATTCCTTCATTCAATACAGAACTGCTTTCATCAGAAGAAGAACGCATTTCCTTTCCTTGCTTATCTTCTTTTCTTTGTGTTATTTAACTATTAGAGACGAAATTGATTTTCTTTGTTTGCGCTATCTGTTTTTCGTCCCATTTAAAGAAAAGGAAAAGAACTATGTTGGAAGCTTTCTTGGAATGTTTCTATTTAACAAAGTTAAGTATTTAATCTTCGAACCTGTTGTTTCTCTTTGTTATTTCTTGTATTTTACTTTCTGATTGTGCTGAATTCAAGTAGGCTCCTCTTCTACTTTCATTCATATACAGTTAAGAGAACACAGAACAATCCAATTGACAAAAAGCTTTCCAAAAATTCAAATGAAATTTTTTAAGCCTAAATTATTTTTTATATAATTTTGTAAAATCTCATGAAAATTGAAAGCTCTAAGTTATATATAAAAATGCTCAGAGTTATGATAACTTTTATATTCGTTTTATACACATCCCAATGAAAAATTAAAAAAAAATTTAAGAGGATTTATCTCAGAAAAAATAACTCATCCATCTTCATTTAAAATCCTAAGGCTTTTTTTTTTTCCTTTTGCGTCAAAACTTATTATTTTTTTTTTACCTATCGCTGTTCGTACAAGTAACAAAAATTGGTATGCATTTTTAAATAATACCAATACGTATTTTTTTTTTTATAAAAAAGAGGTGATTTTTTTTTTATTTTAGAATTTACACATTTTGTAAGGAATTTTCAATAAGCGCATTCAGAAAAAAGAATTTTACAAATGTCAATCAAACTAGAAAAAAACCCATACTAACTTTTGTTATACATAGTTGGACTTAATTCTCAATCAAATTTCATATGTGTACGTCAGTTAATGTAAGAGGAGTATCATTTTAAAATCTCTTCATTAATTTTAAGAATTTACTTTAAAAAAATTAATTCTTAAAGAAAACCTTTGAGAAAAAAAATCTGTCTTATGTAAATCCATATACATTGGTTTTAAGCAAAAACTTGTAAAAACCAATCAAATAAAGCTTTTTTTTTAATAAATCGTTATATGTCCCCTTAAGAATAAAATTGTTCCGATTCATTATCATGATCAGTAAGGATTATTTTTTATAATTGGTCTTTTATATTTTGATTCTTAATGGCACTGGTTGTGCTTCTTTTTAAACGAGTTTACTACTGCATTTTGGCAGTAAAAGTTTAAAATTAATGACTAATTAAACGTTATGACCAAGTGTTATGTTATTCTGCTCATTAAAGCATTGAAGTTAGATGATGAGCGAATGAAGACTTAATGGATAGAATTAACGAGTTAAGCTAATATAGTATACCTTGTCACCATCTTAATTTGGCAAAATGATGTAAAATTCAGGAAAAAACATTGTTACGAATTTTGTATAAAATAGTGTAAATAATTTGTTTTTGGATGTGCAAGCATCTATATATTACTCTATACTATATTTTATGTTAAAATTGTAATATTCACAAGCAGCTCTGTCCCTTATGTTATAATGGCGATTCTATGAAAACTTGGCAAAATCTTGGCAATAGAGCAGGGGTGGTCAACCGTTTCGGGAAGCGTGCCCACAATCTGATAAAAAAATTTAAGCGTGCCACTTCCATCATTTCCACCAAACTAAAAAATATGCAAAAGTGAAAATTGTTACTTATAGGCTTATTATGGGTTATTTACTCCAAAAACATATTTTTAAATCCAAGTTCTATATAGGGAAAATGTAAAAAATATTGGTGTAACAAATAAAACAAAAGTAGAAACTTAGATTTTATTGTTGATAAATTTTTACAGGATCAATCAGTTAGCTTAGGTGCAAAATAAAAATAAGCAACTGGAAAAATTTAATTGTAAATGATTACTAAGCAGTTATTACTTTTTTATGTGGCTTTTGAATTTGTAGTTTTTTTTTTTTACTGAATCATCTATATTTGGATTAGTTCTTGAAGATGCTAACAAAATTAGGTGTTTTAGGAGCATATCAGTAGATTTTGAGCGATATTTTGATTTAATTACGTTCATAACAGAAAACATTTCTTCACAAACATATTTTTGATCCAAACCTACAACAATATCAGACCATTAAAATAAGTAAATTTGGAAAATTGCTTGGTGGCACAAATTTCCAAAATTCGGTGTAATTCGGATCATTTGCGGATAAAATAATTTCCTTATATTTGCTTTTCAGAGTAATGTGGTGCTGCAGGTCAAAAATTCCAATTTGTACCTGATGTGGGTAACAATTCTCAAGTTACAACGAAGGAGTAACTCGGCATATTTCCTTCCGTTTATTCGGGAAAAGGTGCACGAATTCTTCGGCGAGCTCGTATTTTGTTGATACAGCGTACCCCGGGGTCAACAACGAAAGACAAGTTCAAGTTCTTGGCACAAAGTGTTTCTTAGAATGATACAATGATACTTGAAAACTTTTCTTCCCAAATAATTTTCCAGCAATGCAACAAAACCTTTTTATTCTGCCAACCATGCAAGGCATTCCATCTGTGCAAACACTGTATAATTTTATTCATTCTACTTTGTTAACTTCACACACAATTACACTTTTAAGTTCCTTAAAAATGTCTTCACCTGTAGTTAAAACTAGTTGGAGCAAATCGAGAAGTTCTTCCACAGTATATAAAAATTATTGTTCGTGCAACGCACTAAGATGCTTAACTGCGCATTGGCTGTAATATCACAGCTTTCATCCAAAGTTAATGAAACATATTTGCAATTTTGGAGTCCAGAGACAATTTGCGTTCCAGCATCCTGGCCCATATCATCTATACGCTACATAACGGTATTTCTAGACAAAGCTATTTTATCAACCATATTTTTCACATTTAGATTACAGAGATTTTGGGCGAAAATTAAAAGGCTACTTTTTATTATCTCCTTTCCGTCAGAATATGGTTTTTTCTTGCGGGCTAACAAAGAAAGTTCATAAGAAACCTTCACCATAGTTTCCAGTTCGTCATTTCTCTTTCGGAACAAAGATTGTTGACCGGCTAAAGATTACTTTTTATTCATAAATTCCATTCACAAATTTGACCTAACAGGATATTTGCTGTTCAAATCACTATGCAGTTGTTTGAAATGACGGTCCAAGTTAAATTTTTTTGGAACTGCGATACAAATTCCACATATCAAACAAACAGGCTTGGGAGCATTTTGATGTGAAAACAAATATTGTTCTTTCAAAACAATTTTAAAATCACATACTGCAATATCCTCTTCATATTTTCATTTCGATGTCGAAGGTTTACTCATAAATGTATTGAAAATAAAAAAAATTTAAACAACTACGCTCAACGCTAAAATCTAAAAACAATTTTAGAAAAGGAAAAAAGCTAAACGTGTCTTGATAAACAGAGTTTAAAATCTGTTGAGTCTGACAACTAGAAACAATTTGCTGATGTAAATTTTCTAGGCTCCGAATCCAGCATTCTGATTAGTCATAGATGCAAGTTCTTACTCCCTCTGTTTTATAAAGGGGCTACTTTGTGCAGATAGAATTAATTCTGCAGTATCAACAATGCTCTCCTAATATATTGCATAATTACTTCTTGACATTACAGAAAAATCGTAAATAGCCAACATCTAAGGAAAAACCTTTTTATCTGACATCACGCTAACAGCCAATAGCTATAAACACTAAACTTCAGTACTACAAAAGGAAGTTGAAATCCGAGATGTTGAAAATTAACCACCCCCTACAGAGGGTGACTTTTTGGGCAGATTCGACCGTCCGAGAGAAATAATTTATTTGTTTTTAGTCTCACGTTACTCAACAATTTTTCGGAACGTAGCACTGCTGTGGAAAGTTTGGAGCATAATCTCATTTTTGGTGCAAATCTGAAGAAAAGAAAAAATCTTGCTTGGTGCCTTCAAAATCTCACGCTGAAAATCTGTTTGTTTACATATTCTCTTCATGATAATTTTCTATTGTAATTCAATTAATTCAGAAAAATTTTCATAACATTTTTTTAATTTTTCGAATAAGACTTCGCGTGCCACAGTTAAGACTCCCGCGTGCCACGGGTTGGCCACCCCTGCAATAGAGCCATGTTGGGATCATTTTTGGCGACAAACTTGGCGACTTAGGGACCAACTTGACAAGTTTGGAACCTTCTGGATTCTTCTAGAAATTATTGGAGAAATCCACTGATTTCACGATCAAGCGGATCTATAACGCAAGTGACGCTCGCCGTAACGAGTCAGTCTGGTTTTGACTAGCGATAAGTAAACTTGCCTTAACCGTGAAGACTAGTGATTAGCTCGGCTGCAATAATCATCATCAAAGCATGAAAACATTACTTAATTATTACTGAAGTCTTCCATTACACTATTAATAACACAAGTTTTATAAAGCTTTGTTTTAAAACTATCAAACCATTACGCCTGCACTCACTCGCCATTTAGATGTGTCTGGGGGGGGGATGTTCGGCCCATCCGATTGATCTGGCTGCTTACAACAAATATTGAAATAGTTCACCAAGGATCGTATATAAAAATCAAGCTTTAGAAAATTTGAAAAGTTCCATTACTTTTTTGGAAGGTTTTAAGCGTTTGTTAAAAGTTACCGGCGATGGAACGTGTCTAACAGTATTGATTATAAATTTTTAACAATATGCACTAATACCTACATAAAAATCAACCTTTAAAATTTGAGAAAAGTTAGCATTGTTTTTATCGAAATTTAGCATTTGTTACCTGTAAATTGGGCGTATTTAATAAACAAATTGGCTGTATTAAAATATTTTGGCAAATACACTGAATTGCTATTGAATTAGAGATACCAACCTAATAACGAGTTGGGCCTTCGCTCGTCTTAATAATGGCTGCCACACGAAAAGGCATAGATTCAACATGTTTCTGGATACGGTCTACGGGAATTACTTACCAAGTATTGGCTAAAACTGTCCATAATTCAACGAAATTCGTTAGTCCTATTTGATGACCTTCCTAGCCTTATTCCAAATCATTCCAAAGACTCTCAATAGGATTTATGTCTAGGCTTCCAGATGGCTAATTTATGACAGAAAATTTAGAAGAACGCGCATCCAACCCTCGAGTAGCCAACCAGGATATGTCGGATGCACAGTTGCCTTGCTGGAAAACTCCATTGCCGTGCGGATAACAGAAGAGCATAAATGGATGTAGGGGATCACCCAGAAACTCAAAGTACCAAATTGCATTGAGAAAAGTTAATACACACACCAAAGATCCCAACCAGGGCCACAAAAACCACTTCAGACCATGGTTGAGCCACCACGCATTTGTACAGATCCAACCAGGCGTGCAAGATCCATTGGTTCATGAGCCTGGTGCCATATTTTCAGCCTCAAGTCGACTTTAAGTAGTCGGAATCGAGACTCGTCACTCCATGCTACTCGCGCGTTTCCAGTCCTCTACACTCCAGTCTCTAAGCTGTCTTATCCAGGCAAGACGTGCAGCCCTATGGCGAACATTGAGCAATGGTACTCTCGTAGGTCGACGGCACCCGAAACCCATACTGTGAAGCGAGTGTTTCATAATCCATATTCAGACTGTTCAACTGACATCATCATTCAACTGGGAGGTAATTTGAGCTAATATTTTCTTTGGCTGGCTACGTACATTACGCCTGAGTTGTCTCTCACTATGCTCTTTCAACGCTAATTTTGCTTTGCAATTTGCCCGATCGCTAGTTTTTTTATCCATTATAAATGTAATCTTGGTATACCATTGATACTGTCGCCCTTAAAAATCCTAGCTTTCAAACAATTTTAGAAATTGAATAGCAAATTAGTCGCAAACTTACGATTTGTCCGTAAACGAAAGAATCTAAATCAGGAAGTTAACCCATACTGGCAATTCCAACGACTAATTTAGAACAACCCTAGTACGTGCTATATATGCAGATAACACAACGCACTCACTTGAGCATGAATAAAGCGCAGCGCTACACAATTTTCATATATAACCCTTGTTATCCCTAATTCAGTAGCACTTCAGTCCCGTTAAGAAAATCATTACAATCTTCCTTGGACACCAGAGGGTAAACATTGCATTTATCGCAATACCGAAATAATTTATTATATATTATTTTTTTATTACTTTATCAAATAAAATTTTCATAATAAATATCCAAAGTATCTTGAATGGTTTTTTTATTTGAAGTTTTGGTGCATATTATGAGATTCTTCAGATGTTATTAATGTTAGATTCCAAGCATGAAATATCACTGCGATGATTGTGAAGAAAGTATTACTAGTAAAGCCCTGTCGTAGAAATATTCAAAAATACAAAAATTTCACGAAAATTAAAAATACGTGTAAGTATCCACGAATTCAGTTATAAGGATAAAATTTTTCATTGCATCGCATGGCATGTGACGCCGACAAAACGGGCTCAAAATGCCAAACGTATGACATGCGACGCTGACAGAAAAGGGGTTAAATATGAAGATATCTTATGACATAACCTTTTATTAATGAAGAATTCTAAAATGCTGTTATAAAACTCTTTAAAAAGAAATAATTTACACAACATAAATGAATTTACACGTAATTTTAATGCAATGAATAACAACCAATTTGTCATTAATATCACTATAAGGAAAATAAAGACTTGCTGAGTTTCCGAAAATTCTCAGAATACAAAAAGAAAAAGGGCTCAAAGGATTCTCTAAGCCAATCGATATATTTTAATAACATTCCAGAATTTCGTCTCAGTTATCGTTAGAGAGGAAATTTGTTTGCCTAAAAGATCCATAAAATAAAACCTTAAACCCTGGATTAAGGAGGAAACCGTGATAAAAATTGTATTTATGAGATGAAAGTTTCAATGGATGAATGAATTCTTTGGTTAAGAAGTGGGTTTTCTACTTAGCTCTCCTAAAAGACTCGACTTCATATAGACGGTATAATCCTGGAATGTTAGTGATAGAGGCATGAATCATCATTTAATGGCGTGGCTTTGTTATGCAAAATGTCTACCATAAGAAAAAAATAACACTTAGAATTTCCCAAGCATGCCCTCGATTATAAAGAACCGCACTGCATGAAGATGTTTGTAGTTTTAGAATAATTCCAGTTTCTAACACGAGAGTACAAAATACTTCTGCGTTTGTATTCGCAACCTTTACGATTTTTTTTACATTTTTCACACACACACACAGACATGTACTGATATTTACTTAAGGTAACCGACTGGTTGCGACAACTTTTTTTTAAAAAAAAGGATATGTTTTTTTTAATTTTTTATCTTTCGATTTCTTTAGTGCATTTTAAGAAAAACTGGCTAAAATTATCAAGAGAAAAAGAAATTATTATTACTAAAATGGGAACAAATAGGTAAAAATTGACAAAAAATAGCACAAACGTGGCCCATTCTGCACCAAAGGTTTATGAACAAATTTTCAATTTTTCAATCTAATGTGTTGCTATAGTATTCAATTTTGAAATGACTTTCAGGATAAGAGATGTTTTCTTTTTTACAAAAATTAGAGCACTTTATCTCGGTTGCTACATGAAAATGCTGAAAAAGACAGTGATTATATTCACATAAGGGACTATAAATTTTGTAATAAAACAGTAATTGATAAATCTGAAGGTTAAACAAATTGTACTAATATAGAGAACTTATAGAAAAAATTTCAGTTAATTATGTTCAATACTTTTTTAGCAATCACTGACCCCGTTTGATTATTTTCAAAAATTCACATATCGAGGAAAACGGGTTATAAATTATGGCATCTTGTTTAAAATAATGGCATCTGCTTTTACTAAAACGCATGTAGTTTTTGTTCTAGTAAACGGAAAATGATAAACATGATATTTTTATAAAGCTAATAAGATGGCCCATAAATTAAAGTCATAAAACAACGTTTCAGTTTTTGGAGAAATTCACAGTTTTAGGGTAGTCGGATACATAATTCATAAATATATTTAAATAAATATTTGAATAAAATAGTTGGTTGCTTAACAAATTAAATTCTTGAAATCTCAAGCCTATGGCTGTCGTTATTTTTAATAATTCATGGAGACGATCCTGCCGTTTAGAGAGTCTGATGCACATTAAAACTATCAAGGTTTAAAAATTTTGCTATGCAAGGTATGGAAGTTGGATGGTGAGGATTTCCAACTTAATTTAAAATATATTAAAAACGTGCTTCCATTTTTAATGTAATCCAATACGAGGTAGAATTCCAAAGTTCCCGGACAGAGACTGTAACGTGAAAAAATTTGGATTAAAGCGACTACGATAACATATCTGTCAAGGCATTCTTCCCCTTTTCCAAAAAGTTTGTCCCAAATCACGTGATCGGTAGCCTGCCATGGCAGGAGTGATTATTAACGTCCCACTTTTCAGCTACACGAGGGTTTTTGGGGACGGTCCGCGTAATTTTCAACCGTGGTCAAGTGCCACGGATGACACCTAAGCTGCTACCTCTCCTAACTACCACACCAACGGGAGGACGTTTGAACTCTCGACCGATTAAACATGCATTGCTCCCCTACGTGGCGTGTTTTTAGTGGTACTGGGCTCGAACTCATTACACGCTAGCCACGATCCGATGCCTAGACCACTTGGCTACCGCGGCCACTCTGGCTTCGAAAAGAGTGAAACAAAGACTTTCGAAATGTTGAAGCATGTTTAAGGCAGTGATACATTATCGAAAATGCAAGATTTCAAGTGGCTTATACGTTTCAGAGAAGTCAGGGAAAGTGTCAAAGACGCGAACGCTTTGGATGTTCATAGACTTCCTGCACAGCTGAATACATTGAAAAGGTTTCTGCGGCGGTACGTAAGAACATGCTTCAAACAACGACGGGGTGAAAATATAAAACAACTTTTTGAACTCATATTTCTTACTCCCCTGATTTCGCTCTCTGAAAATTCAGAATATTTCTTGAGCTGTCACGTCACTTTCAGGGTCGTCAATTTCAATCTGCAGATGAAGTTAAAAGCGCATCACAGGCTGTATTAAAGGATATGGTTAAAAATGGATTCCAGAAATGTTTCGATGAGCTTAAATAGCTATGGCAAAAGTGTGCTGTTGCTCAAATGTCTTATTTGGAAGGAGAATGTGTTTCAGCAGCTTAACTGATGATATTTTTTGTTAAAAACGCAGTCCGGAAACTTTTGAATCCTACTACATGTATTATATATATATATATATATTATATATATATATATATAATGTATCATTAGTCTAATAAAATTTAAACTCATGTAACATTCATTTTTCATATAGCAATTTTAAATTATTCAATATTGTGGATATTTTAATGCTAAGATACTAATGCAATGAATATAGTAGAATGCACATATGTACCCTTATATCCTGAACAATTTTTTAATATAATAAACTAAAGATGTAATATTATAAAAATCGAGAATTTTTCCTATTGAAGTAAATATTTTCCCCCAAAATTCCTATAATTTTACAAAACAAAAAAAAAAATTGAAACTTGCCAAAATTTTTAAAAAATGTATCAATATTTTATCAAAGTTTTTCAATAGAAAAATCATTTTAATGATTTACAATACATATATAGAATAATATTAAAATTTAAAAAATGTTTTTAAAAAATAATAATATTTATAGATGTATGTTTCAACAGAATTAACCGTGGGTAGCTTTAATGTTAGATCATCGAACTCCAGACCGAAAGGCCTGGATTCGATGCCCGATGCCACCAAATACCATCGAGTACACACGGAGTACGTGCTCGTTAAATAGTGGGTCTGAAAGTCTTGTGGGTGATCGCAGCTGAAACCACGATTGCAGGAGGCTGGAGAATATTTCCCTTCAGTTCTATGTCTAAATTGTGGAGGTGGAGATAGGTGGTGACGCCATCTATAGTTAAAAAGTTCAACCTGTCTCACAGCTCTGGCAATTTTTCCTTCCTTCATTTCGGGAAAAACACAACAGCAGAATTATTCATTTTCAATTAATTTCAGCAATCATAAGGAAACATTTCAAGATTATATATATAAATGATTCCCAGTAATTTAATCTTTAATAGCTTTTGGTTTATGTATGGTCCATTCCTTCAGAACCCACGTTTAATTAATAACCTAGCTACCCGCCTACCGATAGTATCTTGAACTACATCTGTCCACCCACTCAAATCATATGATTTGAGCTGCCTATATAAACCGAGGTTTTTGGAATTCAGCCCTTTCTGTTATGTGTCTACCTTCACCAAGCAGACGGCTACAGCGCGTTGTGTATTCGTTTCCTTTGTTCTGTGTGTGTCGCCAGTTCCCTGCTTGATATTTAATATATGCATGTCTGTTTTTCTCAAGATGTGCAATAAATAGATTTCCTGCCATAAAGGACTGTCTCGTTAATCCTATTCAAAAATAAAACTTCAAGCAACATAAATAATAATCTAACTAAGGAATCCTTCACATTCGCCCAATTGTTATACTCAAATTATTATATATATATGCACATATCCATATACCCCGAAGAGACAAAATATTATGAAAACCTACTCAATAACATGTTACACTAATTTCTGCGAGGAAAACAACTACAACTTGCCTTAGCAGGAATTCCTTAAGTTCTTGGTAGATGACTAGGGTTCGCTTGCATCAATTGTCTAAGCGGTGGTCAGATAAAGTCGATATATCTAAAGCAACTTTGTTAAAACCCAAATGTGCTCTATCAGATTAATATCCGCCGATTTTGGTGCCCAAGATATTAATTCTGCCTTTCTCAAACTGTGTGGCGTTCAACCCCTAGCGGGGCGTGATACTTTTGTGAGGGTGACGTGGGCATATAGAAAAGTCAAAAACAAAAGTTTATTTTTTTAAAATTATTAATTTACTGAGAGTAAACAAACAAAATACATTTTGACTAATAAAAAAAGGAAATACTCATTTACCCTAAAAACATACACTTATAAATACACTCATGTCCATAAATTAAGAATAATGAAATTCAGGCAAAAAAATAGAAAGAAGCAAAACAAATTTTACTTATTTGTATAGTCTATTAATAAAACAAATGGTAAAGAGCAAAAAAGATGCTATATGTTTGACATCATTAATAAAAATTGCGATTTTTACTCCCTGGAGCAAATTTCCAAAAAGAACCTATTTACAAAAAACAGTATAACATGGTTAGTATGATGGTTAATACGGAGTATGTCTCCCGGGCGATGCAATACAGGACTTACAACGCATACGCATGCTGAGTATCAAATTATCAATCTGATCTTGGGGAATATTACACCACTCATCAAGCAATGCCCTCCGAAGTTCCGGTAGACCGGTGGGAGGGGGTTGACGGGCTGTAATTCGTCGGCCAAGCATATCCTACACATGCTCTATTGGATTAAAGTCCGGTGAGTATGCTGGCCAATCCATACGGGTGATATCCTCCGATTGAAGGCATTCGTCTACAATGTTTGCACGGTGAGGACGGGCGTTGTCATCCATAAACAGAAATTCAGCACCCATGGTGCCCCGAAACAAACGTACATGTTGTTCCAGAATGACATCCCGATAGATGTGGCCTGTCATCGTTACACTCTGAACATGCAGTCAGTTCTGGAACCAAGAATAATTTCGTCCCAAACGAGCCATCCAGCACCACCGTAACGGTGTCGCTCAATGGGGTTCTCTTGGTGGTAACGGGTACCTGACGCTCTCCATATGAAAGACCGGCTAGAATCAGACTACAAACTAAACCTGGACTCGTCGGAAAACATCACAAATGACCACTGTTGCGGGGTCCACAATGCATGCTCTCTACTCCAGGTTAATCGCAGGCGACAGTGAGTTGCTTTAAGGGGAACACATCTGACAGGCCTACGAGCATATAGACCAATGTGCCCTAAGCGTCTGTACACGGTCTGCCTTGAAACTGTCGTACCGGTAGCTGAAGAGAGCTAAGGAGACAAGTCTGATGCTGTGCTCCGTCTGTTTCTTTTGGCAGTAACTGCCAAATACCGGTCCTCATTCGGCGTTGTAACTCGGGGGCGACCTTGCTGTAACATCTACTCACATTACCATCATCTTGGAATCATTTCCAAAGTCTGGAGATGACACTCTGGGCGATTCCAAGTTCCTCGGATACTTCCAGCTGGGTACGTCTACATTCCAGTCGTCCGATAATTCTACCACGTAAAACAATCATCCAAATGCTTCCTTTGTGCCATAACTATGCGGTTATTGCACTGAAAGGCTTTTAAAGCGCTTGTGAACAATTTTACTTCTTTGCCTTCATTCCTTATATACCCCTCTCTTACACTCTCGTCATAGTGACGTACTATCCGTGCCATCTGGTGGTTTCCTGTAATTTGCAAATTCTTCTTCAAGATGTGTGTGATAATTCTACAGGTGAAATTTTAATTTTAGAGTTCAATTTCTGTGTGATTCTGAATTATGCTTAATTTATGGACAAGAGTGTATATCAGTACAGCACAATGTATTTTACAGTAATTTTTTTTAGCAACACTATAGTTAAAACAACATTAATAATTACTAATGACCCATGGACTTGTCATATACAAAAATTTATTCAAAAACTAACACTTATCTTGATAATTTGTACCCTTAACTGATGAATAAAAGTTGCACGAATCGCTCCACAATACCACTATTTTCCACTCAGGTGCTCGTATGTGATGTATTGGGGGTAGGGGAGGAGGAAGAAAATGAATAAATAATCAAATCGTCTGAAATATGTAAATCCTTCGCAAACACTCTGTCAATGTCCTTATACTGCATTCTAAAGTCTTCGGAATAATTTTATGTAAAGCAGTGCACAGAAAATAGCGTAACTATGAAAGTCGTATATATACGTTCGGGGCAATTAACGTGTTGGCTGAGCGAGAAGTTTATATACGCAAATCGCACTTAAGAGGTTAAAGACGAACTTTACTTTTTAGTTTTAAAATATATTAATGAATTAAATACATGGTTATTGTATGGAGGGTCATGGGGGGCGTGATGAAAATTATGATTGAATGTCGGGTGACAAATATTGAAACTTTGAGAAGCACTGTATTAATTAGAATTCATCTTTATCCTAATTGAACCCTTCTAAGAGAATTCTAGCCATTTGACATGGGATACAGTCTTGTTGGAAGATTTCATTCCCAGGTGGGAAAACAGACACCCATGTAAGGGTGCAACTGATCCACAAATATGCTGGATAGTCTACAACTTTCACGGTAAATTCTGACAGAACTAAGCATCTCACGCACACACTTGAGAAATTCTCATGCATGAAAACGTTCTACATAGTATATCATTGTCATTACCAGATAGTGTACATGGATGGAGCAACTGTTCAAACATGCCCCAATCTCCTCTAGACGGTGGTTCTTCAGTAAAAATAGGACTTGAATCTACGACATTGATTCTGTAGAAGTCCAATAAAGGTTTTTATTTAGAGATTCATTTTCTAAATAAGGAATATTTGAACAAATGCAGAAAAAATTGAAACAAATCTTTAAGATGAAACGTAAATATATGTGAACGAGGTGGAGGGGGAAAAGTAAACTGAAAAATAATGTAATTAAATAATTAAAAATCAATAAATTATTTTTATTTTTAATATTGAACTTTTAAGTAATATATAGTCTGCTATTATTGCTACCTTTTTGCAATCACTTTTCCAGAGAGCATCAACCAAAACATGGACAAAACCCTATCAAGCCCTAACTGTATGTACATTTCAACATGCTGCAGCTTCTACAACTTTATATTATGAGGAATTCTCAGGATTGTCACAAAATATTGTTAGTAATATAAAACCATTTTACCAACTGGCCATTTTAGTGATGAAATGCCATATGGTAGCATTCAAAATATAAGCGAATGCTTTAATGTAATTTTGTTTCGACTACTATATAAAGTAGTATTCATCCGCATCGAACATTGCATTTAATTGCTTAAATTCTTAAATGTAGTTTAATAATGGTTTCTCTCTCTCTCTCTCTCTCAATGGATTAATTTTAATAATGGGTATAATAATAATAAAAATAAAATGGGTATTACTATTGAGTCCTATACTATACAGGGACAAATAACGCTTGTTAATGAACATATTGAAAATTTACAACTCAAATTTTACCAACAGTTGATCATTCAGAAGAAAAATTAAGGCCATTAGAAAAGGAAGGGGTTGATTTGAGAAACAACAAATAATACATAAAAGCTAGAAAGATTGAAGCTGCTTTTCGAATATTAAAATTCTGTTATTTTCTACAGAATTGAATTTTTACGATAACTCCAACTAAAAAAAGGGAATATCTAAAACCAATCCGTTAAATTTCAATGAAATTGGCAACAGTTATATAAATACCTGATTAAAATGTAGCAAGCCACCAGGTCTTAAGAAAGTTACATTTAATCATATTCTACAGCAACCCCTCCCTTTGAATTCAAAACAAATCTATTTTGATAAAAAATATTATCAATTCGAATGTTTATAAATATTTGTCTCTTAAAATGTTATATTTTGCATATCACGTAACATTTAATTTGGATCAATAAATATACAAGATTAAAATTTCTGATTATATCTAATATTTTTTTGATCGTGCTATTATTCTTCACATTAAAAAAAATCCCAAATTTCATTAGAATTTTTTTTTAAGACTAGTAACGTAAAAATTAGTATGTTATTTATCACAATTATAACACTTTAAATTTATTTTTGTCCTTTAATGATATTAATTCTGAATTTTTTTTTAAGAAATTTATTTCCAAAATTAATTTACGCGTTTAATCCAGTTAATATGGCGCAAAACTTCATCTGGTATATTTGCTATCGGCTGTTATAGTCGAAATCATGTGATCGGTGTTGTTGAGACGTGGTTCGACTCTTGATTGTATTGAAGACACGCCATGTAAAGGAGCTAATACAATTTGAATCCCAAATTATTCGCATTAGCGTTGTTTGGAAACTTGAAGAGGTGGGTGGCACAAGACTAAGCGATCTATCACCAGTTGCCCTTGTATAGCTTTAATGATCTATCTCTCAACCTGAAAAAACATTCATTCAATTCCTACTCTATTAGCTCACTTACTCTCTCTCTCTCTCTCTGTATATATATATATATATATATATATATATATATATATATATATATAATACATAAAATTTTCTCGTGTCACAGTGTTTGTCACCAAACTCTTCCGAAACGGTATGGCTGATTCTTATGAAGTTTTGTGCGTATATTCAGTAGGTCTGAGAATAGGACGTAAACTATTTTTCATTCCGATATTGTAATTAGTTAAAAAGATATTAATTAAAAACCTTAAAACGCTTAATTGTATTAACCCTGCGCGTTATTTTTCCCGCCTAGCTTCGTGTATGAATAGAGGGTGAAATTTTTTGGTATTCTCGACGTTATTTAAACAGCCATATGATTTTTGTTGTTTAAATTAGACAAAAATTAATTACAGAATGGGAAAGATCATTTATTTCGCCACGATACAGTATAATGTATTTGCAAAATATTAATATTTTCTATTTTTTAAGATTTTTGTAAAAAATAGTTAAAATTGATGCATTTTTATGAAAATTATTTCGAAATCGTTGCGTATGATATATTTAAATAAATCATCACTGAGGGAGAAAAATTCAGAGTTGGATACTTTTTAGACAGCATTCGTTCACTGAGTGAACCATAATTTGTACATGCACTTAAAAAATACTGTTTTCTAAAGGGATCCGACAACTCTTAAAATTGTGAATTTGGCCAAAAATTTAAATTTTTTTATTATTTTATTGTATAGACCATCATATTAGCTTTATAAAAATACCATTTTTTTATTTTCTGTTCACTAGAAAACAACTACATGTCTTTTAGTAAAAGCGGATGTCATTACTTTAAGCAAGATGCCATTCTTTAAAACATATTTTACTCGAAATGTGTGTTCTTTTTAAATGCTCAAATGGGGCCAGCAATTGCTCAAACAGTTTTCAAAATTATTAACTGAAATTGCTTACGTATATTCTGTATAATAGTAGAAGTGTTCTAGCCTTCAGATTTATCAATCACTATTATATTACAAAATTTACAGTCCGTTATGTTAGTATAATCACTGTTTATTTTAAGCAATTTCATATAATAAATAAGATAAAGTTCTCTAGTTTTTGTAAAAATTAAAATAGATCTTATCTTGAAAGTCATTTCAAAAATGAATAATATAGAAACACATCAGATTTGATTGATTGAAAATTTGTTGCTAAATTTTGGTACAGCATGAGCCCCGTTTATGTTATTTTTTGTAAATTTTTACCATTTTCTTCCCATTTTAATAACACTAATTTTTTTATCTTCTTAATGTTAGCATATATTTCTTAAAATATACTAAACGAATCTAAAAACCACAAAAAATCCCCATACCTCCATTTTTTTTTTAAAAAAAGTTTTATGCAAGAAGTCGGATACCGTAAATGAAATAGGAATATTTTTTAATCGACTGTTACAATAAAACAATACAAAAATTCCCTGAATAACAATAAATCAAAATAATGGAATACAGATTTCTTGGTTTAGAACACAGAAATGATCTATACAATTTAACATCACAGATTCTACAACATTTGAAAAGAGAGCAATGTACACATTTATGAAAGGAATTCATAAATTAAGTAATTGCTTCTTAAAATAATTGCTATAGTTATCAATAAATTGTGGATCGATAACAGAGTGGTTATGTTTTGTGACCCCATATTCATAGATTGTATGTTAACCCACAACAGCATTTTCAGGAATTGTCATGGAAAATAGAACATGGTTTTTTTTTCAAGTTAGTTGTCAAACTAGGTTTAAAATTATACAAATGTAACTCAAGTTATTTGTGAAGCAAAACCATTTTCGCTTCAAATGGCTAAGTGTTATACTCCATTTATCTACGTACATTTAATGGAAAGAGAAATTAACAGGAGAAAATCCACGTATATTTGCGGTTTGAAAAAATGGTATCACGTACTGCTTGTTTTTGTGTCTCATGAAAAACGCAAGAAATTTTATTTTTATGTTTCAATATAAAAAAAAACATGTTAAAGAATTCTAAAAAGTATATAATTTACTTACTTTAATGAAAAAAAGAATACTTAATTTTTCCCTTACTCTCAAAACTTTTTTACTTTAAATATTTAGAGAATACCTGTATGATAAGTAGCATATAAAATATCTAACTGCATAAAAAGATCTGTTCACATAATACATATATTGAGAAAAATTTGAAGCATATTAACTTTTTTTTTATTCATTTATTAATTTTTTTTTTGTCTTTTTTCTTCCATAAAATATTTTAAAATATTCATTTAGTGACTGTGCCTTAGAAGAAGCTAACCCAGCTGTTAAGAGACTTTTTATTACTTTCTTTTATATATTCTGACTTTTACTTTCAAAGAAAACTTCTCCAAATTTATCGAAATTTTCAAACACGTTTTTCCTAAGACTTTTAAAGGAAAGAAATTGATTTACGAATTTTCTATGAAGATGTTCTGTCATCTTTTCCACCAAGTTGAACTAAAAATATTTATATCGATTGCTAACTTATTTTAAAATATCAATTTCAAAATATTTTTTGAATTAAACCGAGAGATTTTAATTACTACACAATTAAATAGAAACATATATAATTCCCCTCGAAATAAGCTAATTTTTAAAGTATCGAGTGAGTGAGAGTGAGAGTGAGAGAATATTAACGTTGCACTGATTAGCAACACGAGGGCTTTTCGCGACGGTCCGCGTAATTTTGAACCATGGTCAAGTGACGCTTTAAAGTATCGAATATGAAAGGATAAACACTGTTGCACACGTATATAAATCCACTTAAATTCTCCTTGAAAGTTGCTCAGAGACCATTTTTTACATGCATTATGTGTGTCAGTTCTGAATAAATAACCTAATATTTTTAACAATTATTCATTTTTTACCATCGAAGCAAAAATGAAAATAAGGTATTGTGTTATCTTGCACATAATGTAGCTGACGAAATTAACTATTTAACAAGTTTGCCCGTACGCTCCACAGCCATTGATATTTCCTTCTTTCAATCTTTGATTTGCAAGTATCTTTAATTCTTATAGTAAGATTATTGTTTCCGGAGTTTTTAAGAGATGAAGTTTGTCCATGATACTGAAATGCTTCTTATCCGGGATTTTTTGTGTGTGATGAAAACGGGAATTTTTCATAGAAGTCAGGAAGTTAAATTCTTGAAAAAGTTCGACTAAAAATAGTATCAGCAAGACAATACAGTAGAACGTTGTTTATCCTAAAGTTTATTATCCGGAGCGTCAAATATCCAAACCAAAGTCCGGATCCGTTTTCGAACTGTGCAATATTTAACATTTGTTTCCAGTGAGGACAAAAGTGATGGGAAAAACCAAGGTGAGGGTTATTTGGGGAATTTCAACTGTGTGATTTGGTAAACATCTGCGCGGAATATTAAGTCAGTTTGTTTCCAAGTGAGGGGTGTATACGTGCTCTTTTGTTGAGTTTTGCTGATGTAGAAACCTGGATGGCATGCACTGCAGAAGACTGTGGATTTCAAATGCTACATGATGACGAGATGGTGACATCCGTGTAAGAAGAATCCGACCCTGTCGACGATGAAATGGATGAAAACGAGGACAACACACAACAATAAAAGTAGCAAATGCTGATGCTTTTCTGCATTAGAGACAGATTTGGAGTGGTATGAACAACAATGAGAGTGCTGTCCTACTCAACTACTGCTGCTCAAGAGAATCAGAGACCTTGCATTGAAAAAATGAAGCTGTACAATGGTGCAGCGAAAAATAGTGATTATTTTCCCCAATCTAGGTAAAATTGCGACATTTTGCACCTATTTTGCTTTTTCTTCAAGCACGTTTTCCGCATGTGATGATTTTCAATATTTCTATAGTATCCAATATCATAAACTACATGGATCACATTTAGTTTTTGGTTATCCGAACAATCGCGTATTCGAACGGTGTCCGATCCCAATTGATTCGGATAATCGACGTTCTACTGTATAAAGATTGTAGCTGTATAAGTAATGAACATGAAAAAAAATGTTTCTGGTCTGATTGCAATGTAAGGCTTTGTAATACACTATGCTTCAACTTGTAAATACAGGGTGACTCATAAAGAAGTCGCACCATCTTAGTGATCCGTAAGGTAATGGTTCTTCTCCCTATAACTGAAGTGACGTAGGCAGTTGTACATGACATGTAAATAGTCGGTCAAAATGTGGCGTTTGATGTGGAAAAGGCTTTTTTGCGCTTTGAATTTAGCAAAATGTGACTGGAGCCACTTTTTTGGATTTGTTAACTTCTTGGTTGATGCTACAGTTGGAAAATGACATTGACAGACTCATTCATCAAATGAACCCTGTACCACCATATTGATGGCCAACGTTCGAGATTACCTCAATGAAATATTTCTCATCGATGGATTTGATGGATTTGATGGATCATGGACTACAATATGCCTACTCAATGGTCACCAAGAAGTCTTGTCTTAACACCTTGTTATTTCTTTCTGTGGAGCTACGTAAAATATAGTTTATTCACCTCCCTCCCCCCAATCCTGTTGATTTAGTGGAGCAAAAACTGCGTATCACAACCACTATCAATGGGCTTAATTCAGATACCTATGGTTCAGATGACTAATGGTTCACACATAGAATATCTATGGTAGTTTCTAACAAAACCTTAATAATCCCATATAATCCTGTTA